>ML103710.1:45306-65663 GCA_003697995.1 Taxidea taxus jeffersonii | reverse complement strand
AAAAAAAAAAAAAAATTAGTTCTCTCCATATGTATAGGTGGGATTGTTCTAAGTTAATACTGCCCCAAAAGAGAGGAAACAATTTTTTTAATGACCTCATTTAGGAGTTAAGTTCAGCTGATTAAGGGAAAAGAATAAGGCTGGTGATACTGAGAAGAGGTGGAAAAGCACTTAAACAAAAATTTTTACTTTACTTCACTCTATTGTCCCTTTGAGCTACTTTGTCTTTAATGCCAAACTTCCCACTCATCTCCACACACTGCCTTCACCATCAGGTCTTTCCCCTGCACTGCCCCTGCAGCTTCCTCTTCCCCATTGGTTTTGTTCTTAGAAACCACAGGCTATCAGTAAACCAATGGGCCCTTTCAAGACCCATTTTTCATGACCTCATAGTATTATCTGTCATAGCTGACTGCTATCTCCTCGAAATAATATTCCTCTCTGGCTCCCATGGCATCTTACCAACTAACCAGGAGCACTGAAAATCAAAGGGTGACAAAACTACCTTTGAGGTGTGACAGAACACAGAACTGTTTATCGTTGACAGAACACAGGACAAAGAGGACTGCCATTAAAGTAAGAAGAAAATAGGGAAATTCTAACAAATGCTTAAAAACCAATTGTGGGCTAGCGAGATGGTTGAGAATCTCTGAGATTCTAGACACAGGCAGAGTCCTCATTTAGCGACCAGTTCTTTTCCATTAGCTTCCGCCAAGAACTCACAACACTGAAAATAGGGCAGGAGACAAGAAAGAGTCCTTCTCTGGTAGGACACTGGAATGAAACTGCACTCACCTTTCAGGGGAAACAAAAGCCTTAAGCCACTGGGGAAACCCCAGCTGGAAACGGCCTCAGCAAATGCCTACTACCTCTAAGAGAGGAAGGAAACCCTCACTCTTATTTCTTTAAATAGGCAAAGGCAACTGCCCTGAGGAAGGGATAAAAGCTTATATTGCCTATCCTTGAGGGAAAGGCAGGAAAACCCTTCGCATCTGATAAATAATTAACATTCAGCGTGGTGGCATTGAAATGTGTCAACTCACACTAAACCATGTTCCCAGAATTCCTTCCCTGAATATTTCTTCTTAGGATGCATCACCAGTCATTTTTGCACAAGACTGGTGGGTGGAAGTAAGGTGACAGCCATATTGACTTTTACCTTCAGAAGGTTGGAGCAAAGCTCATGCTGCTTATACAAGTGTGGTTACTTATCTGTGGGCTCACCTTCCTCTAATGAGCAACAACTAGGCCTACGAGTGTCCCAATTTCCCATGAATCCTCCTTCGACTTCTTAATATACAGAGGAAATAGTATGTTTTGCTCCATGACAAAAGGTGCTAGCTTCCCCTACAGAACACCCCTGTAGAACATCAATAAATTTGGAGGCAGTGAGAACTAACGCAGATCCCATCCCTTCATGAGTTCGTTTGTCCTTCCCACCCCCAATTTACAACCATCTTCCCTTCCCCATTGTCTGTCCAAAGGATGTCAAGCCCCAGCACCAGACATTTAGAAAATACCTTTGCAAAGACAGCTTAGTGAGTTCCCATGATAATAAAAGACCGAATATCAGGAACATATCTTTGTATATATGTGTGTGTATCCTCTAATGATTCTGCCTCTTGGATTGAGCCCATTCATAAACGCTCAGCAAATTAGGAATAGAGAGATACTTTCTCAATCTGATAAAAAGTGCCTATAAAAGAACCTACATTGTCTGGTATATTTAATGGTGAAAAACTGAACTTTCTAGTTAACATCAGGAATAACACAAGGACGCCCAATCTCACCACTATCATTAAACACAGCGCAGTCATATATCCGAGATATGGAAGGTTTGGTTCCACACCACACTAAAGCACACATCACAATAAAGTGCATCAAATGAACTTTTCCGTTCCCCAGTGCACACAGAAGTTATGTCTACATCATACTATAGTCTGCTGAGCATGCAAAGCACGCTATTTAAGAATACAGCGTACATACCTGATCTAATTAAACGATACTTTACTAAAAAATGCTAACCGTCATGCTGATTCACCAGGGTGGTGGCTGCTGAACACTGGGGTGGCTGGGCAACTTCCTAAAATAAGACAACAGTGAAGGTTTCCTATCAACTGGCTCTTCCTCTCACAAACAATTTCTCTGTAGAATGGGACACTATTTTGTTATAGCATTTTACCCATAAGGAATCATTTTTCAAAACTGTAGTCAATCCTCTCAAACCCTGCCGCTGCTTTATCAACTAAGCTTGTGTAACATCCTAAATCCTTTGTCATCATTTCAACAGTCCTCACAGCATCTTCACGAGGAGCAGATTCCAACTCAAGATACGCTTTCTTGGCTCACCCACAAGAAGCAACTCCTCATCCGTTCAAGTTTGACCCTGAGATGGCGGCAATTCTGTCCCATCTTCAGGCCCCACGCCTCCTGCTAGTTCTCTGGCTATGTCCACCCCATCCGCAGTGACTTCCTCTGCTGAAGTCCCGAATCCCTCAAAATCCTTGATTAGAATCAGTTTCTGCCAAACTCCTGTTAACAATGATATTCCGACCTCTTCCTGTCAATCAAAAATGTTCTTAATGGCATCTAGAACAGGAAATTCATTCTAGGTTTTCAATTTACCTTGACCAGATCCATCAGAGCAATCACAATCTACTGCAGCTATGGCCTTACAAAATTTAAATTCTTCATAGTAAGACAGGAAAGTTGAAATGAATCCTTGGTCCAGGGGCTATAGAATGGATGTCGTGTTAGCAGGTGAAAAAACAATAATCTTGATGTAAATCTCTACCAGAGATCTTGGATGACCAGGTACATTGCCGTGAGCAGAAATATTTTGAAAGGAACCTTTTTTTCCTGAGCAACAGGTCTCAACAGTGGGCTTAAAACATTCGGTAAACCATGTTGTAAACAGATGCACTGCCATCCAGGCTTTACTGTTCTATTTATAGAGCACAGACAGGGTAGATTTAACGTAATTCTTAGGGCCCTAGGATTTTAATTTTTCTTAACCATCTTTTTTTTTTTTAAGTTTTATTATTTACTTATTTGACAGAGAGAGCAGAGGCAAGGGGAGGGGCAGAGGGAGAGGGAGAAGCAGACTCCCTGCTGAGCAGGGAGCCCAAAGAGGGGCTTGATCCCAGGACCCTGGGATCATGACCTAAGCAGAAGGCAGATGCTTAAACAACTGAACCAGCCAGGCGCCCCAGGCCCTAGGATTTTCAAAATGGTAAATGAGCACTGGTTTCAACTTAAAGTCATCAGCTGCATTAGCCCCTAACAAGGGAGTTAGCCTGTCTTTTGAAGCCTTAAAGCCACCAGGTATTGATTTCTCCTCTTTAACTATAAAAGTCCTGGACGGCATCTTCTTAAGAAGACTATTCAACAGAACGCTCTTTCACCTACACTGAAAATCTGTTATTTACCGTAGCCACCGTCATTAATTAACTTGTGAGAACTTCTTGAGAACACACTGCAATTTCTACATCAGCACTTGCTGTATCACCTTGCACTTGTACATTACAGACGGTGTCTTTCCTTAAACTTCACGAATGAACCTCTGCTAGCTTCAAACTTTTCTTTGTCGGATTTCTCACCTCCCTCAGACTTCATACAGTTGAAGAGAGTTAGGGCCTTGCTCTGGATTAGGCTTTGGCATAAGGGAATGTTGTGGCTAGTTTGAATTTCTATCCAAACTACTAAAACTTCCTCTGTATCAGCGACAAGACTGTTTCACTTTCTTATCAGCCAGTTATGTGTTCACTGGAGTAGCACTTTTAATTTTCTTCAAGAACTCTTCTTTTGTATTCACAACTTGGCTACCCCGTGGCACAAGAGGCCACGCTTCAGCATATCTCAGTTTTCAACATGCCTTCCTCACTAAGCTTAAATCATTTTTTTAAAAAGATTTTATTTATTTGACAGAGAGAGACACAGCAAGAGAGGGAACACAAGCAGGGGGAGTGGGAGAAGGAGTGGGAAGCCTGCTTCTCACCAAGCAGGGAGCCTGACATGGGACTCAATCCCAGGACCCCAGGATCATGACCCAAGCTGAAGGCGGACGCCCAAAGACTGAGCCACCCAGGCACCCTAAGCTTAATCATTTCTAGCTTTTAATTTAAAGTGAGAGATATACAACTCTTTCTTTCACTTGAAAGGAACATGGTAGAGTTACTAATTGGCCTGACTTCATTATTTTTGTGTCTCAGGGAATAGGGAGACCCCGAAAGAGGGAGACGTGGGGAACAGGTTGTCAGTGGAGCAGATAGAACACATACAACATTCATCAATTAAGTCTACTGCCTTATATGGGCACAGTTTGTGGGGCCCCAAAACAATAACAATAGTAACATCAAAGATTACTGACTACAGATCACCATAACAATTATTATAATAATGAAAAAGCCTGAAATATTGTGAGAATTACCAAAGTGTGACACAGAGACACAAAGGGAACAAATGATATTCGAAAACCAGTGTTTGACACAGGGCTGCCACAAACTTTCAATTTGTAAAAAATACAGTATCTGCAAAGTGCAATAAAACAAGACATGCCTGTACTGGAAGTCTTAGCCAATGTGATAATGCAAGAAAAAAAAAAAGAAAAGACATACAGATTGGAGAGAAAGAAATGAAACAGTTCCTGTTGGTAGATGACATTTTTTTTCCATGTAAAAATCCCCAATAATATACCCCCAAAACCCCTCCTACAACTATAAGTGAATTCAGCAAGGTCACAGGACACAAGATCATAACATAGACAAAACTGCATTTTTATATACTAAGAACAAACATTGGAAATTGAACTTAAAACACAAAACCATCTGTGGGGCACCTGAGTGGCTCAATTGGTTAAGCATTCAACTCTTGATTTTGGCTCAGGTCATGATCTCAGGGTTGTGAAATGGAGCCCCACACTGGGCTCCACACTGGATGGAGCCTGATTAAGATTCTCTCTCTCTCCCTTTGTCCCTCTCCACCCATGCCTTAAAACAAAACAAAACAAAACCCAACATTTGTAATTGCTCCAAAGAAAATTAAATAAACATAAATGTAAAAAGAAATAAACATAGCATGCTGAAGATCTATATCCTGATCATTACAAAATGCTGATGAAAGATACCAACAACCTAAACTAATAGAGTGTGCCATATTTTTGGATCAGAAGACTGAACACAATGAAAGATGTCAGCTCTCCTCTAACTGATATATAAATCCAATGCAATTCTTATCAAAATCTCAGCAAGTCTATCTTACAATTTATATGGAAAGACACAAGACACAGAACAGCTAAGACAATTTTGAAAAAGACAAACTAAGGGGGGAATGATCACTCAACCTGATGTTAAAACGTATTATATAGCTACAATAAGCAAGAGAGTGTGGTATTTACAAAGGGAATAGAGAACACAGAATTAGATCCACACAAAAACACCCAACTGATTTTTAATGAAGATGCAGAATCAATTCGATGGAGGAAATGTGGTCTTTTCCCTTTCAACAAGTGGTGCCAGAGCAAGTGGACACCCGCAGACACAAAAGTGCGCTTCAAGCTAACCTGCACATCATACAAAAACTAACACAAAATGGACCCCAGACTGAAATACCATTAAAGGGAGAAAACTTAGGAGATAATCTTTAGGACCAAGGGATAGGTTAAGAGTTCTCAGACCTGATACCAAACACATAACCCAAATAAAAGGAAAAACTGGTAAACTGGACTACACTGAAGTTAACCACCTTTATTCTGCAAAGACCCCCTGCGGACTGTGAAAACACAAGCTACAGACTGGGAGAAGATACATGCAAACCGCCTATCTGACAAAGGACTAGTTCCTAAATTGTACGGATAAGGCTAAAAACTCAACAGTAAAGAACAGTAATAATCTAAACAGGAAATGAGCAAAAAAACATGAAGAGACAGCTCACTGAAAATATGAAAATGGCAAATAAGTACATAAAAAGATGCTCAACATTAGCCATTTGAGAAATGTAAACTAAAACCATGAATCACCACTATATACTTAATGAGATGATGCAGAGAAACTGGATTACTCAGACATGGCCGATGGGAATGTAAAATGGTATGGCCATACCTGAAAAAGAATATGGCATTTCTTAGAAAATTAAACAATGTGCTTACCATATAGCCCAGTAACTGCAATTCTTAGACATTTCTCCCCAAAAGATGAAAACTTATGTTCATACAAAACTGAATGTTCCCAATAGCTTTACACTTAACAGTCAAAAATGGAAACAATCCAAATACCTGTCAACAGGTGAATGGTTAAATAACTATATATCCATACCAGGGCGCCTGGGTGGCTCAGTGTGGTTAAAGCCTCTGCCTTCGGCTCAGGTCATGATCCCAGGGTCCTGGGATTGAGCCCCGCATCCGGCTCTCTGCTCAGCACAGAGCCTGCTTCCCCTCCCTCTCTCTCTCTGCCTGCCTCTGCCTACTTGTGATCTCTTTCAAATAAATAAATAAAATCTTAAAAATAAATAAAATAAATAACTATATATCCATACCATGAAACACTAACCAGCAATAACAAGGAAAAAGCTATTAAAATACAAAACAAAGTGGTTGATCGCTAAGG
Source organism: Taxidea taxus jeffersonii (assembly GCA_003697995.1). Classification (NCBI taxonomy): domain Eukaryota; kingdom Metazoa; phylum Chordata; class Mammalia; order Carnivora; family Mustelidae; genus Taxidea; species Taxidea taxus. Next base: position 59,061 of record ML103710.1, on the reverse strand, counting down.
GAAATACGCCAAGTAAAAGAAGCCAATCTCAAAAGGTTACCTACTATTACTTATAATGTTAACATACATGTTATTTATGTAATATTCTTGAAATGACAAAATTATAGAAATGGAAAGAATATTAGTAATTGCCAGAGGTTAGCAATAGGAAGAAAAGAATGTAGCTGTGGCTCTAAAAGAGTATCACAAAGGATCATTGTGACAAACTATTCCCTACCTTAATTGTGATGGTACCCATGTTAATCTATTAAAATTAAAATTAATGTTGAAATCCATGGCGCGCGTGCGCGCGCGCGCGCACACACACACACACACACACAAGTATATATATAACTGAGTAAGGTTCATGAATTCATCTATGTCAACTTCCTAGTTGTGATATTATAACACAGTTTGTGTACATTGTACAACCATTGGCAGCATTGGTTAAAGGGTATATGGGATCTTTCCAAATTATTTCTTACAACTGCATCATGAATCTACAATTATCTCAAAATTAAAAATTAAAGAAAGTACCAAGTTAGAAAGCAAAAAACAAGACAAAACAAAACAAAAAAACCAACAGCACCCAACCAAACAAAAAACAACAGGGAGCCTGGGTGGCTCAGTGGGTTAAGCCTCCGCCTTTGGCTCAGGTCATGATCTCAGGGTCCTGGGATCAAGTCCCGCATCAGGCTCTCTGCTTGGCAGGGAGCCTGCTTCCTCCTCTCTCTCTCTGCCTACTTGTGATTTCTCTCTGTCAAATAAATAAATAAAATCTAATAAATAAATAAAAAACAACAAAACCCGTTCCGACAGAAAAACTCCAAGCTCTTAAGTCTTTAATGACAAAATATATCAAATGTTTAAGGAAAACGTAATTTCAATTCTATACAACCTTTCCAGAAAAGAAGAACACATCCAATTCATTTATGAGGTCAGCATTACCCTGGTATCAAAACAGGCAAAAATAGAACTATCAGCTACAATTATAAATGTGTAAGTATAAGAAAACTTTAAGGGGCATCTGGGTGGCTCAGTCATTAAGCATCTGCCTTTGGCTCAGGTCCTGATCTCAGAGTCCCGGGATCAAGCCCTGCATGGGGCTCGCTGCTTGCAGGAAGCCTCCTTCTCCCTCTCCCACTCCCCCTGCTTGTGTTCCCTCTCTCACTGACTGTCCCTCTCTCTGTGTCAAATAAATAAAATAAAATCTTTAAAAAAAAAAAAGGAAAGAAAACTATACGCTAAGATCTTTTATGAACAAAGACACACAATTCCTACCAAAACTCAAGCCGTAATACACAGAGGATAATTTATCGTAACCAAGTACTATTAGCTTTTAGTACTATTACTATTGTACTAATTGTACTATTACTATTAGTACAATTGGATGTTGGTTCAATATTTTAAAAAATCATTCAACATGCAAATATGCCAAATAAACATAATCAATTAAAAAGAAATCATATAATCAACCTAAGAGATGCAGGAAAAAACCCTGACAAAATTCAACGGCTAGTCGTGACAAACATTCTCAGCAATCTAAGAAAAGAAGGAAATTTCTTTAAAGGGTATCTACAAAAAACACACGGTTAACAAGATATTTAATAGTGAAAAACTGACACGTTTTACAAGATGAGGAATGAAGCAAGGATGCTCACTGCCCGTTCTTCCATTCAAGATTCTGGGACAGTCCTGGACAGTGCAATTAATCGAGAAAAAGGAAAAAAGAAGAAAAATAGAATACAGGTGAAAAAGGAAGAAGCAAGACTATTTTAATATATAGTGACATTATCTACATAAAAATCCCCTAAATCTGCAAAATAAAAATATAATTAGTTAAGGTGCATGGCTGGCTTAGTTGGTAGAACATGCAACTACTGATCTCAGGGTTGTGAGTTCAAGCCTCATGTTAGCGATAAAGATATTTAAAAGTGAAGAAGAAGAGGGAGAAGGAGAGGCAGAGGAGGAAGTAGAGGAGAAGAAGAAGAAAAAGAAGAAACAAAGAAATGAAGAAATGAGCAGCTGTGGTAAAGTTGCAGGATGTAAGGCCAATAAAAAACAGGCCAACTGTATTTTAATATGCCCATAATCAACAACTGGATGCTGAAATTAAAAACAATACCATCTCAAATAGAATTTAAAACATTATGTTACAAAGATAAACATAACAAAATATGTGTAAGATCATACACTGAGAAACAGAAAACATTAGAGAAATGAAAGAATACCCAAATAACTGAGAGACAAAAATGACCATCATTGGTTGGTTTTTCAATGTAGAATTGTAGAACTACAATTCTCTCAAATAACATAGATTCAACACAATACCAATCAAAACCCCAATAGTCTTTTGTGCAGAAATTGACAAACAGATTCTAAAAGTTATATGAGAATGAGAGGCATCTGGCTGGCTTAGTCGGTAGAACATTTGACTCTTCCCTTATCTTTGGGTAGTGTGTTCAAGCCCCATGATGGGGGTAGAGATATTAAAAAAAGAAAGAAAGAAAAGAATCCAGAATAGCCAAAATAATTTTGAACAAAAAGAGCTAAGTTCAAAATACTGCAAGCTGATTTCAATATTCACTATAAAGACATGAAATACTGGCATAAAGATAGACACATCAATGGAACATGGTAGAGACATTAATTTACATATATGGCCAATAAATTTTTAACAAAGAGGAAAAGACAGTTTTTTTCACACATGATCCTGGAACACCTGCACATTCATATGCAAAGAAAATAAATGATCCTTACCTCACAGCATACATAAAAATTAACTCAAAATTATTCATAGACCTAAAGGTAAGAATTAAAAATAGAAAACTTCTAGGGGAAAAAAAAACAGTATAAATCTTTGTGGCCTTGGATTAGGTAAAGATTCCTAAATAGGACACATAAAACATGAACTATAAAAAGATGCTGTTAAGAAAAAGAAAAGACAGCGGGGTGCCTGGATGGCTCCGTGGGCTGAACTCTGCCTTCAGCTCGGGTCGTCCCGGCACCTAGCCCCGGCATCTGGCTCTCTGCTCAGCAGGGAGCCTGCTTCCTCTTCTCTCTCTGCCTACTTGTGATCTCTGTCTAAAATAAATAAATAAAATCTTAAAAAAAAAAACTTAAAAAAAAAAAAAAAAGACAAGACTAAGTAAGAGAAAAATATTTGCGGGTGCCTGGGTGGCTCAGTGGGTTAAGCCTCTGCCTTCGGCTCAGGTCATGATCTCAGGGTCCTGGGATCGAGTCCCGCATCAGGCTCTCTGCTTGGCGGAGAGCCTGCTTCCTCCTCTCTCTCTCTTCGCCTGCCTCTCTGCCTACTTGTGATCTCTCTCTGTCAAATGAATAAATAAGATCTTTAAAAAAAAAAAGAGAGAGAAAAATATTTGCAAAATACGTATCTGATTAAGGATTTGTATCAAGAATATATAAAGAGGGGCACCTGGGTGGCTCAGTGGGTTAAAACCTCTGCCTTCCGCTCAGGTCATGATCCCAGGGTCCTGGGATGGAGCCCCACATTGGGCTCTCTGCTCTGCAGACCACCTGCTTCCTCCTCTCTCTCTGCCTACTTGTGATCTCTGTCAAATAAATAAATAAAAATCTAAAAAAAAAAAAAAAATCCAGGAAACCATGTTGAGATTAAAAAAAAAAAAGAATATATAAAGAATTCTTATAATGCTAAGTATGTGAATCTGAATATTTAAACAGATAGCAAATAAGCCATAAAAGATACTCAACATCATTAATCATTAGGAATAAATCAAATGCAAATTAAAATGATAATGACAATATTATACGTACATATCTTAGAAAGGCTAAAATTGGGAAGACTCACAATGCCAAGTGTGGTGGGAATGCACTATGGTACAACTACTTTGGAAAGCAGTCTAGCAATTTCTTCTAAAGTTAAATACACTTATACAACTCAGCAATTCGATTGCACGTATTACCCAAGAAGTAAGAATTTAAAAGGGTCCTACTCTAGGTATTTTTCCCAAGGATAAACAAAGTTTCATTATTGTGTTTTATTAGTTATCAGCAGTGTTTTGAATTTTCTAATCTACTGCAAGTACTTGGTAAACTCACCCTCCCTATTAACTATTGAAATTAGTAACAATTGTAATTATTAAAAATACAAACCGTCTAGAGTAGTTCTGTAAAGCTCAAGTCAAGATGCATGAAATAATCTGGTATGTCGACAGCACCATTTTTAACACGCCACAGAACAGAAAACAGTAAGGCTAACCACCACCTGGAGAATTTTTCATTTTAGTTGTATCTTAAGTTACCATATAAATGTATTTTTATTGTGGATCATAATCAAACATTTTAGAAATAGTTTACCAGCAGCTGCTGTTCCTTCTAAACATTTCCATCCTATACCAGGGAGGGATGAAATCCATAGTAGGGCCATTTTACTGTCTGTAGTTGCTATGACCGATATGCCTTTAGTGGTCTTATCTTCAGGAATTGCCAGCTTATTCTATAACACGTATTTGTCATATTTGACAGTCATTGTTCACTACTAAAGTCAGTCATCTTTCAACTTCCATTGAGATTTCAAAACTAAAGAAACAGGGGCGCCTGGGTGGCTCAGTGGGTTAAAGCCTCTGCCTTCAGCTCAGGTCGTGATCTCAGGGTCCTGGGATCGAGCCCCACCTCGGGCTCTCTGCTCAGCGGGGAGCCTGCTTCCTCCTCTCTCTCTACCTGCTTCTCTACTTGTGATCTCCATCTGTCAAATAAATAAAATCTTTAAAAAAACAAAACAAAACAACTAAAGAAACAAAGTACAAATATTTCACTAACTTTTCCCTAATAGCTAACAAGGAAGCATAATCAGAATTTACAGACTCTCCTATAATACACTAACTTGGCAAGACATTACGAAGAACTAGGTAATGTACGTGTATTAAGGATATACTAAACGATAATCTAAATGTTGGGCAAATGGGTGACTCAGCCGGCTAAGCATCCAACCCTCGATTTCAGCTCAGTGGTTAACCTAGGGTTGTGGGATCAAGCCTTGCATTGGGCTCCGTGTTCAGCAATCTGCTTGAGATTCTCTCAACCACTTTCTCACACCCCACCCCCCAGCATGCTCTCTAAAACAAATAAATAAAATCTTAAAAAAAAAAAAAAAAAAAACCCAAATGCAAAATCATCCATTTCAATAGATACTAACTCCAAATGATAGTCAAATGACATAGACTTCCCAACTCCAGTATAAAGTCATCACTGGCTGCCTGCTACAGCATGAATGGTTGTGTCCCTTCAAAAATTCTATGTTGCAATCCTAATCCCCAGAGTGCTAGTATTAGGAGGTGGGATTTTTGAGAGGTGATTAGGTTAGGATTAGTGCCCTTATAAAAGAAACCACAGAGAATTAGCGCCAGGAAGCAAGCAGGCCCCCCTTACAGGACCAAGATCCTGATGTGAGCACCCTACTCTCAGCCTTTCAGCCTCTAAAACTGTGAGAAATAAGTTTCTGTTGTTTATAATCTACCCAGTTTATGCTATTTTGTCAAGCAGCCCAAGCTGACCAGGACACTGCCTAATCATAGCTTAAGCATTTTATATTAAGCATACTATACATTAAACATACTATACATACTAAACATACTATACATAGTGCGTGGGTGGCTCAGTTGGTTGATGGAGTGCCTCCTGCTCAGGTCATGATCCTGGAGTTTCGGGATCGGGTCCTGCATCGGACCCGATGCTGCGCAGGGAGCCTCTTCTCCCTCTGACTCTCTCCCCTCTCATGTTCTCTTTCTCTCTCTCTCTCATTCTCTCAAATAAATAAATAAAATCTTAAAAAAACAAAAAAACATACTATATATTATGGCAAACAACTCCCTAGAAAATTTCCATTACTCTTGTCAGTTACTGTCTTTTAATGTAGAAGGGTTAGAAAGTATAAATTCAGGTTGTGGGCAAGTCTTTAAAATGGGAGGAATATGAATAGAAAGAGGAAATGTACAGAAACCAGTATCTTTTACAAGCAATGTTCACCTTTACAAAGCTGTATGTATGTGTAAAAATAATATATAACCACTAAGTTAGTATAATAATTACTGATTTCCAAAATACTACTCTACAACTATACAATATCTTAAGAAACGGAAACATTCAAATTTACAGGTGTTTCTGACTCTGGACTTGATAACTACTCTTTGAAAAGATAAATACTATACTGAAATTTACATCTGGCCCATAAAGATTACAATAGCTGGCCCAGCCTCTGAATCCATGGTAAAACAAACAACAGTCTGTAGGTTCAGGTAAATCTGATAATCTAGAGGCTGTAAGTGAACATATGTATCTTTTTCTTCTAAATAACATATGACAGCTCAGTTGGTTAAGCGTCTGCCTTCGGCTCAGGTCATGATCCCAGGGTCCTGGGATGGAGTCCAGCATTGGGCTCTCTGCTCGAAGCGGGAAGCAGGCTTCTACCTCCTTCTGCCTGCCTCTCTGCCTACTTGTGATATCTGTCAAATAAATAAAATCTTAAAAAAAAAACTTTAATACTGTGTTCCACATGAGTAAATTTGTTTGCCCCTGTGTTAGTTGTACTGTTTTTTAAGTACTGATTTATTTAAGTATTAATTTTTTTTCTGCTTCCTTTAGTTCAGCTATATTTATGACAGTTAAAATGCGAACTACACATTTCCTTTGTTCCCTCCCTCGTTTAACTCCCTAATGAGAGTGATCGGAGTGGAGTTTGCATTGGGAAGAGGGAAACTGAAAAGCAAGTCTATTGACTTCAGTAGAAAGTCTGAATTTAAAAAAAAAAAAGAAAAGAAAAAAGTCTGAATTACAGGTTTTCAAATATCTCTACATACAGATATGCACATACAGACACATAAACACCCAAGGCAGTTTTTTTATCTTAGGTAATGCTTTAAATGTGTTAATAATACATACTTTATAATCAGCATATTCTTGAAACAGCATCCTTTAACAGTGGTTTTCTAAATATCTGAAAATAGCTTGTGAAGTAATTTCTAGGCCTTAGCAGACCTTCTTTAAAACCATTACTTTCTCTAACTCTTTCACACCAAGAATGCTAATCTTTGGTTAGCATTTGGGAAGTAGTAAATTCCACATTAGTAGTGCCTGAATTAATGAATTTTTAAAAAAATAATATTGTGGGGCACCTGGGTGGCTCAGTGGGTTAAGCCTCTGCCTTCGGCTCGGGTCATGATCTCAGGGTCCTGGGATCAAGCCCCACATCGGGCTCTCTGCTTAGCAGGGAGCCTGCTTCCCTCTCTCTCTCTGCCTGCCTCTCTATCTACTTGTGATCTCTGTCAAATAAATTAAAAAAAAAAAAAGATTTAAAAAAAATAAAAAAATAAAAAATAAAATAATATTGTGAAGTACTACTACAAAGCCTTTCAAAAAGCCCAAGTTCAAGAGTTTTAGAAAGTAGATCCGTTTTTTATTCTGAGACTTCATTTTGTCTATTGTAGATAGTTTTTCCAATTTATTTCCATCATTTCTATTTTTAATAATTAATTACTACTAAATAAATAATTCAGATAGAATTGACAGGTTTTTCTTGTAACATTTAATCTCAAATTATTTCACTATAGCATGTCTTTCCAATAGTAGTATTCAAGCTTTGTAGGTGATTTTATTTTTAAAAAAATTTTTTTAAGATTTTATTTATTTCAGAGACAGAGAGTAAGAGAGAGCATGAGAGGGGAGAAGGTCAGAGGGAGAAGCAGATACCCCGTGGAGCCGGGAGCCCGATGCGGGACTCGATCACGGAACTCCGGGATCATGACCCGAGCCGAAGGCAGCCGCCCAACCAATTGAGCCACCCAGGCACCCTGTAGGTGATTTTAAATTTGATTAATTACTGCTTTCCCTCCTATCACAACTGGAGTTCATAAAACATTTTTTTTTTAAAGATTCTTACTCATTTACTTAACAGAGAAAGATCACAAGTAGGCAGAGAGGCAGGCAGAGAGGGGAGGAAGCAGGCTCCCCGCCAAGATCCCAGGACCCCGAGATCATGACCTGAGCCGAAGACTGAGGCTTAACCCTCTGAGCCACCCAGGCGCCCCTAAAGTTTGTTTTATCAAGCTGACATAAAGTTCTTTTCCAACAAACATTAAAAGAAACATTGCACATCTTTTTAGGTTGTTTAAAATAACTGCTCTGTACTGATGTTTCACTTTAAAACAATTACCCCTCTGGGTATGTGTCCTAGAATAAAGCACAAGCACGTGTAAGGATGGTCACTGCAAAGCTTCAGGAACAGCCCAGGTCCCTTTACAGAGGAGAGGTCTGAGCCCACGAGAGATCTGCCTGCAGTTAAACGCGACGCAGCAGTTTAAAAGGCTGAATCGGTCTATTTTTGCTGCCCAGGAAGATCCCCAAGCCCAACGTAGAGAAGCCAAGTTGCAGCACAGCGCGTACGACAGGGCACCGTCTACGCCGGCCCGCGCAGGACGCGGAGGCCGGGGCTGCACAAGCGGCCGGGGAGCCGGCGGCCCCAGTCCCACCAGGCCCGCGTCGCCCGAGACACCCGACGACAAGCAGAGAGCGCGTGCCCAGGCCTCCCAACGACTCCCCAACGCGGCCGTCCGCGGGACGGGTCTCGGCTTCTCCGCTGGCTCCAAGGCACAAGCAAAGCCCTCGACGCCAGAAAAGCGGCGACCCGTGCGGCCGCCCCGAGGCCCCGGGCTCCCCGAGACGAAAACAGGCGGAATCCGTGCCCCCAAGCGCCGGAGGCTGTTTTTAGAAAGCTCGACCGAGAGCCGCGAACGCCCAGTAGCCGCGAAACCCGACACCGCGTCCCAGCGGCCGGAGCCGAGCGGAGCTGCGCGGAGCGCGCCGGGCGGGGGCGGGGGCGGGGGCCGAGCCGGGGCGGGGGCGGGGGCCGGGCCGGGGCGCGCCGCTCTCGCGCAGAGGCTCCGGCCGGCCGCCGCCCCGCAGCCCGTCAGCAGCCCAGGTCCCCGCAGGCGGCCGCCGGCAGAAACTAGTCCCTCGGCGGGGCGCGGACAGCGCCGGCGACCAGCACAGGCGCCCACTGCGGCTCCAGACGCGGCCGCTGCGGGAGGCTCGGCGTCGTCTCCCGGATCCCGCCCCACACGCGCCCCAACACCTCCCGCCGGCGCCCGACGGAAACCCGGCAGGGGCGGCTCGGCCGCGGGGGGACGCGCGCGGGGTCCGCCTGCCGACGCGCACCCAGCGCCCCGGGGCCTCCGGGCGCCCCTGCCGAGGCGCGGTCCCACGGCCAACAGCCCCCGCGGCGCGGCCCCTCCCCCACTCCGGGCGGCGACCTCAGCGCCCCCGCCCCCGGGGCCCCCGCTCACCCAGGTAGCGGCTCCGCAGCCGGGACGGGTCCTCCAGCCCGAGGGACCGCTTCCTCACGTCCCACAACAGGTGTGGGCAGGAGCCGCCCCGAGACATGGCTCTGCCGGGCGGGGCGGGAGGGGAGACCGCCGCGTGGGGGAGGGGAGGGCGGAGGGACCCGCGGCTCAGCAGCCGAGCCGCGCCGGCACCATCCGCGCGCCGGGCCTCGCGGGCGAGCGGCTCAGAAGGCGGCGGCGGCGCCCTGGCCCCCGAAGCCGGGCCGCGCCCGGGCCGGCGCTCGCCCCATACTCTCCTCCTCAGGCTGCCTGAGCCCCGGAGACCAGCGACAGTCCCCTCCCTCGGCCCCTCCAACGCGAGGAGGAGGCGGAGGCGGCCGCGACTCCTCCCTCGCCTCGTTCTCGCCACCCGCCCGCCCCAGCCTTTCTCGCGAGAGGACGACCACCGCCTCTGCCCGCCCCCGGACAGAGGCGCCCGGACCCCACGGCTGCCCTCGCCCGAGAAGAGTGGGCTGGGGACACTGTCACTAAATCCTTGATTCTTTGGGGGTGAATGAGGCCTGGACAGAGAGGAAGCTGAGACATGAAGCCGCTCAGTCACGAGTCTCTTTCCGGAGGAAGTGAGAGCGTTGTGCGCCGTCATCTTTAGTTGGGGCATGAAGGCCCAAAAGGCCCATGTTAACTACGGGCTATCTTAAAGCGAGGGGATTAGAACCTGTGCAGCTTCACTTTCCCTTCTCCAACATGGCCGCTGGGGCAGGAAGGAGAAATGGGAGGTTCGCGCTGGAACCCGCCCCCGCCGCGGCGCGGGCCAATCCCCGTGGGCCGCTCAGCCTGCGCAGGCGCGCTGCCGCTAGGAAGTCAGGTTGGCTTGGTGAGGCGGTCCTTCAGGCACCTGTTGCCTTGAGTCCTCCCGGCTCCGGGCGGCGGGAGGGAAGGAGGCGGGCCCGGGGCGGGCCGTCGCCGAGCCTCCGCCCCTCCGTGTTTTCTGGGCCCCGCCACCCGGCGGTTCGTAGGGGGCCGCGGGAAGGGCACCGCCGGTGAGAAGCGGGCGCGAGGCGCTGTGGCAGGAGAAGGGGACGCGTGTCCTTCGCTGTCATCCGGGAGGAGCCCGCGGCCGCTCTCCCCCTCGGCCGCCCGCGACCAGCCGGCCCGCAGAGATGTCGGCCGCCGGCGCCCGGGGCCTTCGGGCCACCTACCACCGGGCCCTGGACAAGGTGGAGCTGCTGCTGCCGGAGAAGCTGAGGCCGCTGTACAACCACCCGGCAGGTAACGGACGCCGCGCCGCCCTCGCCGCCCCCGCTCCCGCGGCGGCCCGGCCCCTGCCCTCGCGGAGCCCGCCGCGGCCGCGTCGCTCGAGCGCCGGGAGTCGGAGCGGGCGACCTCCGTGGCCGCACGCCCCAGGCCCGCGCGGGGCCTGCGGGGCTGGTCCTTCGCCCCTGCCGCGGCCGCACGGGGCTCCGGGCGCCGGGGACGGTCCCCCGCGCCGCCCCGCCCCGCACGGTCTGCGCTCAAGGTCGCGCGGCCGCCCGCGCCGGAGGGCCGAGGCCTGCAGACGTGCGCCGGGCCCGGAGCCGCAGCGGCGCCTCGTCCCCCGGCCCCGGGTGGAGGGGCCGTGCTGCTGGGACGGCCCTGCTTTGCCTCCGCGCGTGGGCTTGACCACCGGTAGGACGCGGACGGCCCGCGGCCCGGGAGATCGCGTCTCCCTCGCGGCGCCTCCCATGCCGAGCGCGCTGCGCTGACCGCGGCGGGACTGAGGCCGCACGCGCGGGGCCCCCCGTCCGGCCTGAGCGTCTGCGCGGGGCAGACGTGCCGGGAGGTGGGCTCCGGCGTGCGGCCCAGAAGCGGCGCTTGCCGCCCTCTTGGCGACGTCCGTCTGCCGTCGGGGTCCGCAGGAAGGGGCCGGCGTGCGTCCCCGCGGAGCCGCGGCGCTCCCGAGGCTGGGCGGGCGGGACGGTAGTGCAGGGTGTGCACCCGGCGCTGCCGCGGCTGGGGGTTCAAGGAGAGTTCCTTAATAAGCTTATTTAGTTCATTTGCCTTTGAGCTTTTTCAAAACTAAATTTTTTGGAACATTTTGGAATCGTGCTGTGTTTTGTGACAGGTTTTTCAGGAGAGAGGACTGAGCACGGCCTCAGTAGGAATCTGGGTTTCAGAGTCAGCTGCCTTCTGTGGAGTCAACTTTGACCCTCCTCGGCCTCGCTGGGCTGCAGGGTAAGGCAGAGGAGCGCCCCGGAGGCGCCGTGGGAAAGGCTCGAACACAGAAGCAAAGGGTAGTTTCGTAGTGATCTCTTCCAGGCCTGGGCTCTGACCGCGGACGGGACTGCAGCCGCCGTCCTTCGGAGTCAGGAGGGATTCTTCCTTTGGAGACTCCGCATCGCCCCAGGACACTCCCGGGCTCCATTCTCAGTGTGCGGGAAGGAGGCGGCTCTGCAGCCCGACGGGGTGCCTCGAAACCTTGGCTCTGTGCCCTAGACCCTAAAGCCCCCAGCCTTATTTTTCTGGTCTGTAAAATGGAGATAGTAACTATCATTTAAGGATTGTTGTGAAAACTAAATGATAGCATGGCTTTAAGACCTTTAGCCGTGGCGCCTGGGGGGCCCAGTTGTTGAGCATCAGCCTTTGGCTTGGATCCTGATCCCAGGTGGGATCAGCCCCATGTTGAGTGAGCTCCCTGCTGGATGGGGAACCTGCTGCTTCTCCCACTCCCCCTGCTTGTGTTCCTTCTCGCGCTGGGTCTCTGTCAAATAAATAAAATCTTTTAATAAATTAATTAAATAAAACATTTAGCAGAGTGTTTGCACTTAGACTCTCAAAAAATGTTAGTTCCCTCCCTTTTAAAATCTTAATCAATATACATCGTAAGAACATCTATCATTCAAAAGTATATGTGATTAAAAAGTTGGAGGCATACCCACGAAAAAATGGAAAACCATGAAAAACATAACTGTCGATCCATTGGTATTGATTAAAATCTGAGGAAACACTGATTATTCTCCAAGAGTCATCATAGTGACTACGCAAGGTTTTTATGGACTGTTTTGCATAATAGTATCTTACTGAATCCTCATTTAAACCTTAGACTACGTCCACATCCTGGAGGTTTTTACAATAATATGTAAGGCTAGGATATTAACAGTTGGATATCATACATTGTGGGTTCTAAATATCTGAGATTTAATTTTGTCACTGGCAGAATGTCTAGTCAGGAAAGAAGAATGTGTCTTCATATAGAACTATACTAGAATTATGGTACTGTTATATATTACTGTATCGTAATGATGTATATGATAGACCTGCAGCCTTCATCACTCATGTATGTGCTGTTCCTGGCACATTGTGATCTACCTTTACAGAGTAAGAATAGAGTTCAACCAAATGTGTGTCCTAGCAAACTCGGTTCTCATAAGGTATGTCACCCTTCACCATCACCACCTGACTGTGAAAGTCTGTGACTCTGCACTAACCAGCTGCATAGCTCTACTCCAGGCATTTGTCAGAAAAATGACCTTGAAGTCATGATGACCTGTCTTAAAAGCTTAGTCAGGGGGAAAAAGCATTATTAGTGAAGGAGTGTCATTCCTTTGTATTTTTGAGTCCCCAGATGGGGTTAATTGTCTCAAAGTATGCACAAAATGAAACATTGGAATGTAGGAAGAAAACAATACAGCTTCTATTAATGCTTACTATTATTTTATCCTTTTAAATTTTCTATTCTGCAAAGATCTTCTAAAAATAAATCAATATAGTTATATATAGGTATGTAGAACACAACTGAGAGTTCTGTGGAGTCAACATATGTACATATACACATTTGTGTAAGTTATATATATATATAGTTTATAAATACAACAATATATATGTAGGAGATATATGCTCAAAAAAAGGTTTTTTAAATGACAGGGTCCAATGTTCAAAAGTAGTTAGGAGACCACAGCTCTAAAGAATCAAAAAACTATCCTAAAAGGTGGTCTAGAGGTATAAACTTCCTGTTATAAACAAGTTTTGGGGATGTAATACAACATGGTGACTGTAGGTAACAATACTGTGTTACATATTTGAGAGCTGCTAAGGGAGTAGATCCTAGAAGTTCATATGACAAGAAAAAAATGAGCTAAGTGAGGCAATGGATACTAACTGAACTTACTATAGTAATAATTTTGCAGTATAAATATATATCAAATCATCATGTTGAATGTCTTAAACTAATACAGTGTTATATGCCAATTATATCTCAATAAAGCTGGGGGAAATAACAAATAATAAAAATACATAAAAACTATCCTTCGACTAAATCAGCCCAGGAAACATTTTTCTGAACCATATCATTTTAAGATTTTTTTTTTTATTTTTTTTATTAGAGAGAGAGAGAGCGAGCACAGGCAGACAGAGAGGCAGGCAGAGGCAGAGGGAGAAGCAGGCTCCCTGCCGAGCAAGGAGCCCGATGTGGGACTCGATCCCAGGA
>ML103710.1:0-45296 GCA_003697995.1 Taxidea taxus jeffersonii | reverse complement strand
AGGCTCCCTGCCGAGCAAGGAGCCCGATGTGGGACTCGATCCCAGGACGCTGGGATCATGACCTGAGCCGAAGGCAGCCGCTTAACCAACTGAGCCACCCAGGCATCCCATGAACCATATCATTTTAGGTACCTCACCGTAGCTTTGCTTTTCTTGAGTTACATTTTGCCTTAAGTGGAAGAACTTTTGAAAAAATAGTTCTGTGAAGTCTGTCGCAGTGCTTACTGGGCTGTTGCTGGGCATAGTCTCTCCATTACATGGTATTCTCCCTGTGAAGGCTCGCTGGAGAAGTTACCTTAAGATCTCAGTAACAGTAAGATTTGCATTTCTCCTGGGTAAGAGAATTGTTTTTTCCTTTTTATCTTAAATATCTAAAGACCGTGTTTTACAGTAAAAACAGGGGCATCTTTGTGGCTCATTTGGTTCAGTGTGTGACTCTTGATTTTGGCTCAGGTCATGATCTCACTGTGGTGACACTGAGCCCTGCAACCAGCTCTGCACTGAGTGCAGTCAGCTTGAGATTCTCACCCTCTGCTTCTCCCCCAACTGGAGCTCGCTCGCCCGCACTCTCTCATACAAATAAATATACACGCTCTCTCAAATAAATAAAATCTTTAAAAATAAAATAAAAACATATTAAGCGAACCCACATTCACTGTGTCCATAAGGGAATATCTTTGTCATGAAAACTTAAAATTAAATACTAAGCGGGGGCGCCTGGGTGGCTCAGTGGGTTAAGCCTCTACCTTCGGCTCGGGTCATGGTCTCAGGGTCCCCGGATCGAGCCCCACATCGGGCTTTCTGCTCAGCGGGGAGCCTGCTTTCCCCTCTCTCTCTGCCTGCTGCTCTGTCTACTTATGATCCCTGTCAAATAAAATCTTTTTTTTTTAATTAACACTAAGGGAAATGGTGTTATACTAGACAGTCTAATACAACTTAGTTCAGAATATATATTGTTTTATTATATAAATAAAGCCAAATGTAGATCAAGTAAATAAACAGTATAGATGCCCACGTAGTTATGAATTAACATAGTTCTTTAGCATTTTTGTTAGAACCGTTTTTTCTTGCTTCAGATATTGAAGAATTTTGATGCCAGTCTAGAATAGATATGTATGTATGTATGTGTATGTATATATATATTTAGATAACTGGATTATATTATATATCATGTCTAAAATGTATTATGTTTATATACACTGAATATATGGATATACATATATCTTTTTTTTTTTTTCAGCAATAATCTCTGTTACCCTTAAACTTAAAGAATGAGAACCAAAATAAAAGTTGGGATTTCACATACTGAGTTGTTCAGTATTTATCGAGGGCCTACTGATACTAGGTACTGTTCTGGCACTTGGGATGTGTTAGTGAATAAAATAAAATTTCCTACTCAAAAAAAAAAATTCCCTACTCACAGAGATTTTATATTCTCAGAGGAGATCGTAAAAGAAATATAGTCCGGCTGTAGTTGTTAGTTTGATACTTGTTATAACTTTTGTCCACTATCCTGATTTTAAGCTAATTTTAAGAACTTAAGACTATGCTTCACCTAGTTTTTTCCCACAGATATACCAAAGGAGAAGCAAGACCTAAGGAAGGCTATAGATAATTTGACATTTCCAAGTCATGCAAGAATATTCATTTTGGCTATAAGAGGGTATGAAAATGTTTGAAGTATGGTATGACATAGTAGAAAGGAGTGTCAGAGATCTGTGTTCTTGTCCTTGCTCTATCTGGGACTACCGTAACATCTAAGTGTCTTTTCTTCTTCAGCTGTTAAAATAAAGGAGCTTGGATTTTCTTTAAGGTCCTTTCAGCTATAATAATTTCCACTTTGGTACTCTTACTAGAGCTTTTCTTAGTTTCAGACCTTTCAAGAAACTCATTTCATTGGGGTCAACTATGTAATTATTGTTAAGTTAGGATTTGGGGATCTTAGTTTTTAATCCTTGCTGTGCTATATATATATTTTACACAGGTAATTACACGTTTCTGGGCCTCATTATCTTCCTAAATCTAAAGGTCACTGATTCTTTGTAACTGAACAAATAATATAAATTTGAAATGTGTCAACCCTAAAATGTCTATTAGCTATTTTAGCTAATTGTTTCATCTGTTATTTTACTTTGACATTTGTACCAAAGCCTGTTTTCAGTTGACATTTTAAGAATCATTATATACCTTTGATGTTTTAGGGGCTATCTGAGTGATGCCAGCTTCCAAGGCCTTTCCAGAAGTACAAAGATTACATGATTTTATTTATTTTTCTTAAAGATTTTATTTTTATTTATTTGACAGAGATCACAAGCAGGCAGAAAGAGAGGAAGGGAAGCAGGACGCTGGGATCATCCCCTGAGCTCTGAAGGCAGAGGCTTTAACCCCCTGAGCCACCAGGTGCCCCAGATGACATGATTTTAAAATGGTAGCCCAATCACGTTCTTAGTGTGAAATCAGAACTAGTTTTAGTACAAATAAAAATAAGTAACTTTTGACAGTCCATATCTATATCAAGGAGTAACATTTATAAATTCTAAGGATTTGTAAATTGGTCACATGATAACAAGGAGGGGATTTCCTAGTATAGGAAACTTAGAAGAATGTTGAGGAATGTTAAAAGCAGCAAACCATAGAGAAACGATCTGAAAGGGACAGGAAGAAGTAGCGAAAAGCATTAATTGAGAAACTTTATTTTTCACATTGGCACATCGCGAGCACCTCAATATTTGTATGTGGGCATGTTTGCGTGCATGTGACGTTATTCTAGCCAAGAAGGAAGTCTTTCCTCTGTACCTGAATTCATATGTGTCTAAACTTACTTGACTTGAAAATGATCAGTAAGATAAAATGAAAAGGTGAACTAAAATAAGCTTTCTTGGGGCGCCTGGGTGGCTCATGGGGTTAAGCCTCTGCCTTTGGCTCAGGTCATGATCTCTGGGTCCTGGGATCGAGCCCTGCATCTGGCTCTCTGCCTGCCTCTCTGCCTACTTGTGATCTCTGTCTCTCTGTCAAATAAATAAATAAGATATTTTAAAAATAAAATAGGGGCGCCTGGGTGGCTCAGTGGGTTAAAGCCTCTGCCTTCGGCTCAGGTCATGATCTCAGGGTCCTGGGATTGAGCCCTGCATCGGGCTCCCTGCTCAGCGGGGAGCCTGCTTCCCCCTCTCTCTCTGCCTGCCTCTCTACCTACTTGTGATCTCTGTCTGTCAAATAAATAAATAAATAATCTTTTATAAAAATAAAAATAAAATAAAAAATAAAGTAAAAATACGTTTTCTTGAAAAATTTTTGTTAGTCCTTTTTACGATAGGTATTGCTCAACCACTGTTTTCTTGACAATGAAGAAGACACTATTTGTTTGCATGTATAGATATCCAGCTCTGATTATTTGTGTCACTTATCAGCATCCTCTGATATCTCAGAAATATTAGAAATTTAGAATGTCTTATAATACATATTTGCTAATGATAGTTTTAAATTTAGTGCTTAGCAGTTGTTAAAATAATTGGAGGTTTGTTTTATAGTTTAAAATTATTCACTAACTAAAATATTCATACCTCTCTTGGTCCAGGTTCTAGCAACCATAATTACATGTTTGAAGTTTTTTGTTCAGTTTGGTTGTGAGGAAGAGGAACAAGTAATATTTTAAAACTATCATCTGGGTTGGAGCAGTTGAGTAAATTAGTTGCCAAGCAAACACTTACTAAAAAGCTCTACTGTTCATTAACTCTGAAGGAGCAAATATTTAAATTCATAGAGAAACCAGAACCTAGAAGCATTGTTCAGGAAACAGTTTTGAGGGTGGCAAAGAAGGAAGCATCAGTTTTGAAATAGGAAGAGAGGTCCAAAGCCAGAGACCAAAATGATGTGCTGATTTACCCTTGAGTGATGGCGCCAAGCCTCCTACAGGGATTAAAAAGTTAACTTAGTAATTGATATTGCATATGACTCAGAGACTTTGTATATGGGAAAGAAAAATAAGCCAGGTGTGCTATGATAGGAATCCCAGAGGCTCAAGCTAAACTAGAGAGATTGAAAAGATTGACTTACAGCATCAGTGCACTATGGCTTCAGATTTGTGGGAAGAATTTTCGGGAGCCAGATAGGGGAGTGTTACGGTCTAAGAGTAGAGAGAGTAGCTAATGAGTGGAAGTCTGGTACAGCCCTGATGCAAAGGGAACCTGGTGTCCCTGGAGGTGAGTAAATTGCAGATTCTGCCCTTGAGGATGAAACAGTGTCAAGGCGTATC
This sequence comes from Taxidea taxus jeffersonii, assembly GCA_003697995.1. NCBI lineage: Eukaryota > Metazoa > Chordata > Mammalia > Carnivora > Mustelidae > Taxidea > Taxidea taxus. Next base: position 41,044 of record ML103710.1, on the reverse strand, counting down.
TGGTCAGACCTAAAATTTGAATATCCGTGATTAACACTTGTCCTGGACATGGTTGATTCAATTCAGTTATGTTCACAAATGTTATTTGTTAAGGAAAACTAAGAAATAGGCCTTGGTTTCACCTTATCTAATTAAAGTGACGGATGCATAAATAAATCATTTTAATTGTTAAGTGCAGAAAACAGGAGAGCAATATAGGGGCCGTTTAGGGGGGTTCAGAGAAGGAGCATTTAATGTAACCTGGAGCCATTAAAGAAGGCTTCCTTGAGGAGACGAAATCTAAAATACGTTTCCAAAGGATATCAGGAGTTAGCCAGGTGAAGGCGAGGGAGGATACTGGGATATTCTAAGCATAAACTAAGGGTTAGAGTCATTAAACAGCATGAAGCTAGTTGCGTGCCTGCCTAGCTTATCAGTCCACCCAGACCAGGGTTTTCACCCTTGCTCTCTTGCCACTTGGGGGGCTAGGTGATGACTTGTTGTGGGAGGCTGTCCGGTGCGTTGTCTGACGACTAACAGCCTGCCTGGCCTCTACCCAGCAGTCGTCACGAATGGCAACAGTGCCACAGTGGCAGTTGTTTTCTAGACATTGCTAAACGTCCCCCTGGGGGGCAAAATCACCCCTGGTTGAGAATCAGTGACCTGGGCTAAAATGTAATTAAATTAGAATTAGAAATGTATTTTCTGAAATTCAGTGCATTCATGTTCTCTTCTGTTTCTTTAGTTCATTAAATATGTCTTTTGAAATTCCTACCTAGTCTTAACCAAAGAAAGAAAATTGTTTCCGTATCTTGTTCAAGATATAGAAGAGGGGATCATTATATGGCCAGAGTTCTGGTGTAATGGTAGCTGTGATCAGTACAAAGCTCAGGGAACTGGATAAAAGGGAAGTACAGTAACCCAGAAATTGAATATATAGAGATTTTTGCTCGGTTATAAGAATGTCAAAATTTAGAACTCCTCAATGGCTTTAATTCTCCTGGCAGCCATTTCAGCACTGTGTCCAGATTTGTACTACAAGTTAAAATATTGGAAAACTTGAAAGTACATAGGAAAACATGAAATTGACTATCACATGTATGTGAGAAAATGAAGTTTAGCATTATAATTGTTTTGGCCCACAAGGAAAGAGAGACTATGCCAGGATCTTTTAGGGTTTGAAGAATTACTCGTTTAAAGATGGTATCCAGGGCACCTGGGTGGCTCAGTGGGTTAAAGCCTCTGCCTTCGGCTCAGGTCATGATCCCAGGGTCTTGGGATGGAGCCCTGCATCGGTTGAGCAGGGAGCCTGCTTCCCCCTCTCTCTGCCTGCCTCTCTGCCTACTTGTGATCTCTGTCTGTCAAATAAATAAAATCTTTAAAGGAAAAGAAAAAGATGGTGTCCAGGTCATTTGGAGATTGAGAAAATAAGACTTAGATTGCAGAACAACTTTAGGATTAGGTTTATTTTATTTTATTTTTTTAAGATTCTGTTTATCTATTTGAGAGAGAGAGAATGAGAGAAAGAGAGAGTGAGAGGGGAGAGGTCAGAGGGAGAAGCAGACTCCCCACCCAGTTGGGAGCCTGATGTGGGACTCGATCCTGGGACCTCCTGGATGGTGAGCTGAACTCAAGGTAGTTGCTTAACCAACTGAGCCACCCAAGCGCCCCTAGGATTAGGTTTAAATATTCTAGAAAATCAGCAAACTTACTTAAAAACTCTTCCAAGTATAAGCCAGACTTTTCAGTATTTTAAGTGTCAGACTGATTAAAAACAACTTCTGATTTTAAAGAATTTTTCAGTTGTTTGTGCATGTATATATACACACATACTTACATAGTTGAGTTAGTCTAAAGTCCACCCAGTTAGTATGAACTGCTTCCAACCATGTTAGCTAACTCTTTTTTTTTATCCAACGTCTATTAGGTAGGGCTACAAGTGTAAATACTGTTTAGCCACTAGCTTCAAGGAGATCATAATTTGATTTGTAAGTAGATAGACTACTAACTATAGTTCAGTATTTACTGTACACTATGATCAATTTTAAATCCCTTTATATTAAAATCACATTGAATTAATGAATGTAATAGCTGTAAGAACAATGTGAGTTAGTTTGAGAGGGATACAAAAATATCAATGACTATGTTAAATTGTGGAAGATAGTGAAAAATGTGTAACATTGCCATCACTTAATAATGTTAAAGGCAAGCAATAGCTTATACTATTTGTGTGACACTTTTGTAGAACTACTTAATAAGCAAAAGTTATAAAGACAGCAGATGCTGTCAAATTTCTCTCCTTAGTGTTATTAACCAACTATCAACTTTTTTTTTTAAGATTTTATCTTTTTTTAAGTGATCTTTACACCCAGTGTGGAGCTCGAACTTAAAACCCTGAGATCGAGTCACATGCTGCACCAACTGAGCCAGCCAGGTGCCACCAACCAACTGCTTTTGATAGTAATTCAGCCAAATGCAATCCCAAAATAGGAGTGCTATCATTGAGCTCATTTTTACTTGGAGATGATGGTATTACCTGTGTGTGAAACTAGTGCAACTTTTGAGAAAAGCACATCAGAATTAAGTTTTCCTAAAATGTTAGCTTCCAGGTGTGACTTTACTTAAACAGCATTCTTGTGCTTAGTTAATAAAAGCCAGCACTGTATTTTATTTTCCATTGTATCCCCAGTGCTAGGTACACTGTAAGGCACGCAGTAATTATTGTGGGTGACTGAATGGTTTTCTCTGCAACAAATTAAACCCAGAACCACAACTAGGTTTTAACTTAAGTCATTGCCTTTTCAGCTTCACTGTCTTTCTTTTGTGTTTGTTTGTTTGTTTTTTAAAGATTTTATTTATTTATTTGACAGAGATCACAAGAAGGTAGAGAGGCAGGCAGGGGCTTGGGGGGGGGGTGGAAGCAGGCTCCCCGCTGAGCAGAGAGCCCAATGTGGCCTCGAACCCAGGACCCTGAGATCTGACCTGAGCCAAAGGCAGAGGCGTAACCCACTGAGCCACCCAGGTGCCCCCACTATCTTTCCTTTGTTTTGTTTCTAAATAATAAGTTTAAGTCAGTTTTATCTTTTAAATGTTATTCATAAGTGAACAAAAATACTCCTTATCATTAGTGAGGGTGAACACTTACCTCCTATGGGAAGACCGGATAAATGCATCTTTACTTGCTGGTGCTATTGAGAAATATTATTTGGAAGTAGATGAAGAGAAGTAAAATATGTTGGGGCGCCTGGGTGGCTCAGTGGGTTAAAGCCTCTGCCTTCAGCTTGGATCATGGTCCCAGGGTCCTGGGATCGAGCCCCACATCGGGTTCTCTGCTCCGCGGGGAGCCTGCTTCCTCCAATCTCTCTGCCTACTTGTGATCTCTGTCTGTCAAATAAATAAATAAATAATCTTTTTAAAAAAAATGTGTTATGCTTAGATGATGATGCCATTTCAGGTGTGATTTTGGTTATCCCTAAAAACAAATGATTTATTTCTACAAAGCAAAGTAGAATACTAAGGCAACAGTAATAGTCATGAGTATAATGGGATTTTAAAACTTTTGAATTTGCTAGTAAATCACTGTTTTCTTATATCAGGTTGTTTAATTTTTGTGTTGAGAAATAAATGTGGGGAGCCTGGGTGGCTCAGTTGTTAAGCAACTGCCTATGGGCTCAGGTCATGATCCCAGGTCCTGGAATGAGCCCCTGCATCGGGCTCCCTGCTCAAAACACCTGCATCGCCCTCTCCCACTCCCCCTGCTCGTCTTCCCTCTCTCGCTGTCTTTCTCACTGTCAGATAAATAAATAAAATCTTAAAAAAAGAAAGAAAGACATGTATTTGTTGGTGCAGTGTGTGAGATTATACTCACCACGTTAAGTAGTCTGACATATATTGGATTTAGCCTGCTTAGTTATATTTTAAATTATCATGGACCAAAGTCTGTTTCTTTCTTGTCCCTGTGTAGCCTCTTGAAGGTTAAATGAGATACTTGATTTAGAAGAGTTAAAAGTGGGCAGTCACGTAGTTAAAGAGCTCGGAGGCTTAGGTTCCAGTCACAGTTCTGCTGCTTCCTGGCTGCCCCCCTGGACTGGGTCACAGATCTGCTCACAGAGCCTCATGGTAAAATGAAGGGTTTAAGTTAGATGAACTTGGAGTTTCCTTCCAGCTCTGAAACATCATATTTCTCAAGTTCTATGTTCTCTAGGAAACCAGAATTGTTTTCAATGCCACCAGCATTTACTTAATATTTTGCAAAAGACCAGTGGATTCCACGATAGCTAAAATAACAACCCCGCTGTTACAGAGCTTAGAGATCTAAGTCTTTCCCCTTTCTCATGTGAACCTTAATATTAGGTTCACTACTTTTTTTCCCCCCAAAGATTTTATTTATTAATTTGACAGAGATCACAAGTAGGCAGGGGTGGGGGTGGGGAGGGAAGCAGGCTCCCTCCTGAGCAGAGAGCCCAATTCGAGACTTGATCCCAGGACCCTGAGATTGTGACCCGGAGCCAAAGGCAGAGGATTAACCCACTGAGCCACCCAGGCACCCCTAGGTTCATTACTTTTGCTAGAGAGGTGCCTGTGTGGCTCAGTGGTTTAAGCCTCTGACTTTGACTGAGGTCATGATCCTGGGATCAAGCCCCTAGTCCGGTCTCCCTACTTAGCAGGGAGCCTGCTTCTCCCTCTCCTGTTTCCCCACCACTGCTCATTCTCTGTCTCTTTTTCTCTCTCTCTCTCAACTAAACATCTTAAAAAAATATTTTTACTATAATACATAGACTTTTTATAAGAGCTTTCACTATCATACATATGCCAATATGTCATTTATAATAAATATTAATAGAATTAGTGAATATTTAGTAGTTACTGAGGCTCATATCACAAAATCTCTGTAATTTCTAATTTCTCCAACTCAGAGATTTTCCTTAAGCGAACTAAAATGAAGTTTCATGTTCAAGGCCTAACTTTGGTAATGGTTTCCAAACTCTGTTATACTTTTGATAATTTTTAACGGGTTACAAAAATACAAATAACTGACAAGGAAATCAAAACAACTTGAATGTAAGGTTGATACTGTGGTGACCTTCTAAATGTCAACAAATACACAGGATGCAGAAAGGGTAGTACAAATGATTAGAAATGGATTGCTAAATTTCGGGGATTTTGAAATGTGGTGATAGCTTAAAAGACCTGTATAACCATAAAAGACTTAAAGATAGAGAACAAACAGGGTTGATGGAAGGAGGTGGTTGGGGGATGGGTTAGATGGGTGATGGGTAGCAAGGAGGGCACTTGTTATGAGAGCCCTGGGTGTTGTATGTAAGGGGTGAATCCATGAATTTACTCCTGAAACCAATATTGCAGTGTATGTTAACTAACGAGAATTCTTTTTTAAGTAACTAAAATTTGAATTAAAAACTTGAAGGAAAAAAAAAAGACATGTAAAGTAGTCGGTTTGTTTCTAAAATTTTCTCTTTTTTCTTTTTTTTCAGGTCCCAGAACAGTATTTTTCTGGGCTCCAATTATGAAATGGGTAAGTCTTGAGTTTTTGCAGAAGCTAACTGAAAAAAAAAATTCTTTAAAAAGAACTTAGTAATTTGAAGTCATTTTTATGAAGAATGTACTTTTTAAGTATTTGTGGCCTGTCTGGAGATGATTTCATTCAAATAATCTCAGGTGTGTCATTTTTACTGCAATAAAGTACACTACCTAGTTGAATTGTTCTGAACTCCTTAGATAAAAGGCCTTCTCTGGACATAATTGTTACCAAAAAGCTTGTAATTGGGGGGCGCCTGGGTGGCTCAGTGGGTTAAGCCTCTGCCTTCTGCTCAGGTCATGATCCCAGGGTCCTGGGATCGAGCCCCACATCAGGCTCTCTGCTCAGCGGGGAGCCTGCTTCCTCCTCTCTCTCTGCCTGCCTCTCTGCCTGCTTGTGATCTCTGTCAAGTAAATAAATAAAATCTTTAAAAAAAAAAAAAAGCTTGTAATTGGGACGCCTGGGTAGCTTAGTCAGTTGAGCTTCTGCCTTCTGCTCAGATCATAATCTGTCCTGGGATCAAGCCCTGCTTCCCTGGGGAGCTTGCTTCTCCCTCTCCCTCTAACCCCTCCCCTCACACCTCCAGCTTGTGCTCTCTCTGTCTCAAATAAATCAATAAAATCTTTAAAAAAAAAACAACAGAAAACAAACAGACAAAAAACCTGTAATTGTGAGCCCTTGAAACTGAAACTTCATTCCAAGATTTTATGACTAAGTCAGACATTAAACTAATTAGAACCCCCCAGATTAACTTTTATTATTAATTTAGTATGTGAACTGAAGATACCAACACCAAAATGCAGGCAAGGGAAGTTAGTCTCAAAAAATAGAAAAAAATTACCTAAGGGTGTGTATTAACATTTGGTAAATGGTAGAGGCTAGGACTTCTGACTCCAAGACCCATGCTTTTTACTTTATGCAGAGTTTCCATTCCTAAACTTCTCATTTAGCTGAACAGAGGTAACAGTAAAACATAATTCATTTTCTCTTGAACAGGCCGGTTTGGGCTATAGCAGCAATTCTCGAAGTGTCTAGACCTGACACATTGGTGTTGCCAGGAAGGCATTAGAAATGCAGATTTTTGCACGTCTCAGCTGTACTAAATCTGAAACTCTGGGGTTGGAATGCCCAGTAATTTGTGTTCTAATAAGCCCTCCAGGTCATTCGTACCCCTTCTAGAATTGGAAAAGCACTGGTCGAGTACTGGTACTATACAAGGACTGGTAGGCCATTTTTATTTTTTAATTGTAGTAAACTACACATAAAATTTACCATCTTAACTTTTTTTTTTAGATTTTATTTATTTATTTGATAGAGATCACAAGTAGGCCGAGAGGGAGAAGCAGGCTCCCCGCTAAGCTGAGCAGGGAACCCAATGCGGGACTGGATCCCAGGACCCTGGGATCATGACCTGAGCTGAAGGCAGAGGCTCTAACCCGCCGAGCCACCCAGGCGCCCCCATCTTAACCATTTTTTTAGTGTTAAGTACATTCATGTCTTTGTGCAGCCAATCTCCAGAACTCCTTTTGTCATGCAAAACTAAACCTCTGTACCAGTTAAACGCTCCTCGTTCCCCTCCCCCAGCCTTGGCAACCACATTTTACTTTCTGCCTCTATGAATTTTACGACTCTGGGTACCTCAAAGAAGTAGAGCCTTACAGGATTTGTCTTTTTGTTCTTGGCTACTTAGCACCGGGTCCTCTGGGTTTATCAATGTTAACAAGTGTCAACTTTTCCTTTTTTTTTTTTTTTTTAAGTTTTTTTGAATACTCCATTTTACAGATACCACATTTTGCATAACCATCCATTGTAGATTGACACTGAAGTTGCTTCCACCTTTTGGCCATTCTGAACAGTGCCCTGCGCACTGGCATACATCTCTCCCAGGCCCTGCCTTCTGGTCTCCAGGCTGTGCACCTAGAGGTGGAATTGTTGGCTCAACATTCCTCTGAGCACCTGCCCGAGCTGCACCATTTTACCCCCACCAGCAATTCATAAGGATTCCAGTGTCCCACACCGCCTACCAACAGCGGTCACTTCCTAATAGCCGTCTTAATGGGTGTGGAGGAGCAGTTCATTGTGGCTTTGATCTGCATTTTCTAATCTTTTCCTGTGCTTACTGACCATTTGTATATCTTTGGAGAACTGTCTATTCAGGCCCTTTGTCCATTTTTTAATCAAATTGGTTTTTGTTGTTGAGTTGTTGGCTATTTAATTTTCATAACCGTATTGCTTTAAATTGTCAGAACAATTTCAGAAACTCAGTTGTAAAATCTCAGTAGTTTAGAATGTTAGAATTGGCTCTCCCTCAATCTTATGACCTTGGACAAGTTAAATCAGCTATTTTGTCCCCTAACCCATTAAATGACTAGAGTAGATTAATGGTTGGGAGCTGTATTTTACAGAGAACTAGGGAGCAGTTCTTTTTATTATTATTATTTATATTGTTAAAAATCAAAATTCAACCACAGCATCCAATTTAGCAAGTAGAGGGGAACTCCCAAGGGCCACAGAAAGAGAAAGTTTTTAAAAGCAGGACAAGGAAGTCATAAACTTTTAGAAAAAAGGATCATTTCCAGGTGAGCTCACCTTCATTTGGAGACAAAAGAAAGGATCTTAGTAGATGAATTATCTCCTCTTTCTTTGGGAAACAGGGAGAGAGTGCCCAGTTGACTGATTACCTCATTGGCACAAACCAGAAAATTCCTAAGTGATTGGTTAGGACTGCATGGTGGTTGGGGGGGGGTTGAAAGTGCAGCCACATTAGGTATTGGTGACTTGGCCTAAGTGATGCCACTTTGGGCCTGTGGTTTTCTTTTTTTAGCAATAGATTGAGAAGAAGTCCCATCAGTTAAAAAAAAAAAAAAAAAAAAAAAAAGGGACGCCTGGGTGGCTCAGTTGGTTAAGCAGCTGCCTTCGGCTCAGGTCATGATCCCAGCGTCCTGGGATCGAGTCCCACATCGGGCTCCTTGCTCGGCAGGGAGCCTGCTTCTCCCTCTGCCTCTGCTTGCCTCTCTGTCTGCCTGTGCTCGCTCTCTCTCTCTAACTAATAAATAAATAAAATCTTTAAAAAAAAAAAAAAGTTTCAGCATATCATGTTTAATGCTCACTCGAAATGATGAAGTTTTAGAACATGGGTGAGGTTCGGTGGAGCGAGGTCCAGAGCTGATGACCAAGAAAGAATTCTTGAGACGTCTTTGGTGCAGAATGGTGGTTTATTAAAGCGCAGGGACAGGACCCGTGGGCAGGAAGAGCTGCTGCCCAGGGTTGTGAGGGGTGGCAGTTCTGTACCCTGGGGGAAGTAAGGAAAAGGGTGGTTTCACTGGAACTTTCATATGCTAAAGAGGACCTACAAGATCCTGGTTTCCAGAGGCTTTGCCATCGCCAAGGTCGTTTTGCCCTTTTTAGCAAGCTATTAAAATAGCTGGGAGATTCCTAAAGAATGTCACACCTGTCCCACCCAGGAGTTGGGGGAGGGGTGCAAGGTGTCAGCCTTTTGCTTTGTCCTCAGCCAGCCTTCTGCTCCCTCTTCAGAAACACTGAAGACTAGCTCTAGCTTGCTCTGACCGTGTAGTGTCCGTTCAGCCATCGACTTTGCGCTGGTTCTTACGCAGACACGGCATGTTTGTTGTCCTGCTTGGCGTCTCTCCCAGCCTTTCCCACTGTGCGTGTTCGCAAACACCAAAGGAAAGGAGGGATGCGGGATGTTACCAGAAGATGCAGCTGCCACTCAGGGCTGAAAGCCAAGCACGAAGAACAGAGAGCTGTGTTCAGAAGTGGCACATGGTTTATTGTGTAGGGGAAATGATGCTGCTTTTATCACGCGTGTCTTTAAAGTCCTTCTCAGAATAAGTGCCCATCCCTGAAGTTGTAAATAATGGTCCCTTAACTAACTGCTTCCCTGGCACTTCATTCTGATTTTTTCTGGACTTGGTAGGTAATTAGTAAGTCCTTTGCACTCACTTTCAGTTACTAAAGACAAGAATTCTGCACATTTGGCTTATGTTATTGTTTCGGTGTAACTGAATCGCCTCCATGTGCCTGCACCCCACGTCCTCATGAAGCGAGCAAAAATTGTTCACCCATGTACACACTCCTGTTGGGTGGGAGAACTCCATGATTAGGGAGACTCTTTAGAAGAGGCCCGGGACAAGAATTCTAGGGTCCAGGGCGCCTGGGGGCTCAGTCTTTAGGCCTCTGCCTTCTGCTCAGGTCATGATCTCAGGGTCCTGGGATGGAGTCCCACATCGGGCTCCCTGCTCAGCGGGGAGCCTGCTTCCCCCTCTCCCTCTGCCTCTGCTCCTGCGCTTGCTCTCATGCTGTCTCCCTCTCTCTCTTAAATAAATAAAATCTTAAAAAAAAAAAAGTCTGGGTCCAGATTGAATTCTGAATTTTAGTGTAGACTTTAGTAGCAAAGTTTGTCTTGTAAGCTGTTTTACTTACATTTGTAAACATTATACATTCATATGAATTGCTTTCCTTAATATAATGGGATTCATAAAAGATATGATTGAAATTATTCTACAGTAGCTATTAAAGATAAGATTCATTTTTATTATTCATTCAGCTTCACACATAGTTTTGTGTTTACTTTGAATAAATATGTTTATATGGTAATTCTCATGACTACAATGGAATTTCAGACACTTTTTAAATGGTAATAGAGATTGTAGTAATATAGTTGCTGAGCCATAACTGACGAAATCCGTGGTGAAGAGCACCGGCAGAGAAAGGAAAATCTCCAAGCAGTTGCCCATGACATAATTTTTATAAACTGTGCACATGTTTAACATAAATGGTGATACCTACAGAGCAGAAATAGAACAGTTGAGGTTGGGCAGGTTAAAAAGTCAGTGGGACAGGTTAAAAAAAAACTCTTGATATTTTTGGTGCCTATCACTAATGGTCCAATAAGAAACCCTATTAGTATGATGTATGAATGTCTTTTTTTTAATATTTATAATGTGTTGTCTGCTTATTAATTTAATTAAAATGCAGATCAAAGCCAAAATAAACATTCAAAACTAGTGTGATTTAAAAAAAAAACTAATGGAAAGTATATTATTTTCTTCCTCTTCTCTGTCTCAGCACTGGAAATTATAATTATATATCTATAAAAGTATAATTGATAGCTTAAGTATTATTTCTAGCACCATTTTAATTTATTTATTTATTTATTTATTTATTTGACACAGAGAGATCACAAGTAGGCAGAGAGGCAGGCAGAGAAAGAGAGAGGGAAGCAGTCTCCCTGCTGAGCAGAGAACCCGATGTGGGACTCGATCCCAGGACCCCGAGATCATGACCCGAGCCGGAGGCAGAGGCTTAACCCTCTGAGCCACCCAGGCGTCCCTTCTAGCACCATTATTAAAAGAGTAAGAATTATTTACTCTATAGCAAATTTAGGGGTTCTCTTTGACCTCAAATTTGCCACAACTTAGAAGTTTACTGATTTTATCAGTACTTTGGTGTTTCTTTGATCCGATCCACCAATGTTTTGAAACACTGACAGTATGATGTACTCATAAGTGCCTTGTTGGGTATCTGTCTCCTTTAAAAGCATCTATTTTAAGTTCATGTTGAAATCATGCATACTCTTCTGATGATAGCATCACAGTGCAAGCTGCCTTGTTCTCTGGTGAGGACACTTCTTTTGTTCCGTATTTACTTTACGTACATATTCTTCCAGACCATCCGATGCTCATCCGTCTATAGCAGCCATCTGTGACACGGAATAGTTGCTGTCCTGGGCCGCATGTGCTCTGAATTAGGAAGTTCAGACTATACTTGCTCAGAACTGGCGTGGAGACCTTCTTAGCCACTTGTGTTGAAACCAAAGTCATTGAGGTCAAGTGGATAATCATAAAAAACAATACATACCTTCAATATTTTATTTTCGCTTTATATATATTCATTTGCCAGTCCTCCGTAAGGCTAAAGTTTTTATTTGCAGATGAATCTGCTTGTTTTGAGTTCCACATTTTCTACTTTGGATGAATCACACTGTGGTGCACCCTGTATGATTTTCGCTTCAGGGTTGGCTGACTGGCTTGGTCAGTGGAGTGCACCCTTTGTTGGGCTCCTGCTCAGTGGGTAGCTTGCTTCTCTCTCCCTGTGTCGTTTTCCTCCTTCCCCCCAGCTTGTACTCTCTCTCTGCTCTCTCTCAAATAAATGAATAAAATCTTTTTTAAACAATCACAGTCCTGGGGCACCTAGGTGGCTCAGTCATTAAGCCTCTGCCTTCGGCTCAGGTCATGATCTCAGGGTCCTGGGATCGAGCCCTGCATCGGGCTCTCTGCTTGGCGGGGAGCCCGTTTCTTCCTCTCTCTCTACCTGCCTCTCTGCCTACTTGTGATCTCTGTCAAATAAATAAAATTAAAAAAAAAAAAAAACAAAAACAGAAGAAAGGACCATGTTGTATACTTTGACATTAAAGAAAAATTATGCAACTTGAAAACTAAAATTGTAACAGAGTTTTTCTGATACTTCCACTTTTTTTTTTTTTTTAAAGATTTATCTTTCTGGGGCGCCTGGGTGGCTCAATGGGTTAAAGCCTCTGCCTTAGGCTCAGGTCATGATCCCAGGGTCCTGGAATCTAGCCCCCAGTTGGGCTCTCTGCTCAGCAGGGAGCCTGCTCCCCCCCCCCCACTCTCCCTGCCTCTCTACTTGTGATCTCTATCTGTCAAATAAATAAATAAAATCTTAAAAAAAAAAAGATTTATCTTTCTATTTCAGAGAGAGAGAAGGCACATAAGAACACGGGGTTGCAGGGGTGGGGGGTGGGCACAGAGAGAATGAGAGAGAAACTCAAAGCAGAGTCCATTCTGAGCACAGAGCATGACACTACCATGAGATCACAACCTGAGCTGAATCCAGGAGTCAGGATGCTTTACCAACTGCGCCACCCAGATGCCCCTGGTATTTCCACTTTTAAAAAAGAATTAACATTGACAAAAATATGAAAGGAGGAATCTACAGATTACCTTAAGTAGTTTTCTAGCACCCTCCGCACCAGTCGTTTCCAACATGTATAATTTCTTATGTGGAAAAAGTACCATTTGTTAGGATACCTACACACACTACTGATTTCCAGGTGTATGAGGCTGTTTCATGTGGTTAACAAAACATAAATTCAAAAAGCATTCCTGAACTCATTGAAGTTTTTCGTGAAGATACATTTCCTTACTGCATGGATACTAAAACAGTAGCAACAGTCGTGTGGAAATCTCTGAAATAGGTTTGTGTTTTATGTAGAGTTAAGAATTATTACTGCATAGTCATGATACCTTTTCTCTTGCTGTGTGAACATTTCCAGGGCTTGGTGTGTGCTGGATTGGCTGACATGGCCAGACCTGCTGAGAAACTCAGCACAGCGCAGTCTGCTGTTTTGATGGCCACAGGTAAACCAAATGAACATTCTCTGTGTTCCGTTTAGGACATTCAGGATTTTTGTTTTGTTTTACATCAATTTATCTAACAGTTTAATGTTTGAAGCACCTACACACTCAAACACATAAACACACTCACAAAGGAATTAACAGTGTTCTCTCTGGGAAATTATTATAGATAGAGGAGGCAAAAGAGGGTTACTGTGAGTAAGTATCTGCATGGATTTAGTTTTTTATGTTTTTGCCATGAACCTGTTTTAAAAGTGGGAAGAAATAATTGTTCGCCCTGTAAAGATTCCCTGTTGATGTAAGAATTACATATTTTGTGTAACACTGAACTATAGCAACTTTATTAGACTCAAAGTATAGCATTTCCTTTTCCTTTATCTTACATTATGTTGTCATAGTCTTATTTATAATTATTTTACTCTAATACTGAATGTTCAGAAGATATTGCAGCAGTACCTGTGCTTTTTTAAAGAAACATTTTGTTTCAACAGGGTTTATTTGGTCAAGATACTCACTTGTAATTATCCCAAAAAACTGGAGTCTGTTTGCTGTTAATTTCTTTGTGGGGGCAGCAGGAGCTTCTCAGCTCTTCCGTATTTGGAGGTAAGCCTATCAAAGACGTAAAAAAAATCTGCCTCAGAAGCCACCCAGGTGGCAGTGCCAGGTTTGTTTGTTTGTTTGTCTCTTTGTTTTTAAGATTCATGTGTAATGCTAAGATGGGATATGCCTAAAGCAGAAATTTCCAGAAAAGTCGGGGGGTTGAGTTATAAGTGTTAAGCAGTATGTTTGCTACCTAGGTTTTAAGTAAAGGTGTTTTTTTTTTAAGATTTTTTTATTTATTTGTTAGAGCGAGCGAGCACAGGCAGAACAGAGTGGCAGGCAGAGGCAGAGGGAGAAGCAGGCTCCCTGCCGAGCAAGGAGCCCGATGTGGGACTTGATCCCAGGACGCTGGGATCATGACCTGAGCCGAAGGCAGCTGCTTAACCAACTGAGCCACCCAGGCGTCCCTGCTACCTAGGTTTTAAATCTGTGTAATATGTAGGTATACAGCCTGTGCATACAATCTGTTTTAAGACAACACTTTGTGAAATACTAAATAGTTTTCTCCATGAAACTCTCATCCTTCAGTTTAAATTATATGCAATAAAGTAGGACCTAAATATGTATGATTATGTGGTGTTGGAAATGCTCTCTGGAGGGAGGCTACTGATTTTGTCAACGTGCTCCATGAGCATTTGGAAAATTTTTTTTTTTAAGATTGTATTTATTTATTCGTCAGAGAGCAAGCAGGAGCGAGCTGAGGCAGGCAGAGGCAAAGGGAGAAGCAGGCTCCCTGCTGAGCAAGGAGCCTAATGCGGGACTCGATCCCAGGACGCTGGGATCATGACCTGAGCGGAAGGCAGCCACTCAACCAACTGAGCCACCCAGGCGTCCCGCATTTGGAAATTTTTAAAACTTTATATGCATCCCTTATTTTCTTTCATTTCATTTCATTGTGCCTCACAGATTTTGTACATTTTTCCAAATTGAGGGTTTGTGGTAACCTTGCATTGAGCAAGTCTATCCACACCATTTTCCAACTGCATTTGCTCCCTTCATGTCTGTGTCACATTTTGATAATTCTCACCATATTTCAAAAATTGTTATTATATTTGTTATGGTGATCTGTGATGAGTGATCCTTGGTGTTACTACTGCCATTGTTGGGGGGTGGGGAGCAACACAGAGCACACCCACATAAGACCATGAGCTTAACTGGTGTGTGTTCTGACTCCACCACCGACCCGCCATTCCCCCGTCTCTCTCCCCCTCCTCAGATCTATCTCCCTATTCCCTGAGATGCAGCAATATTAAAAATAGGCCAGTTAATAAGCCTGCAGTGGGGCTCTAGACATTCCAGTGAAAGGAAAGAGTTATATATCTCTCCTTAAAACAAAATAATTAAGTTTAGTTAGACATGTCGAAAGCCAGTGAGATAGGCCAAAAGGTGACCTCCTGTGCTCAACATTTAGCTAAGTTACAAATGCAAGGAGGCGTTCTTGAAGGAACTTAAAATTGCTCCTCCAGTGGACACATGACTGACAGGAGAGTGAAATGGCCTATCACTAACATGGAGGAAGTTTTAGTGATCTGGATAGAAGCTCAAACAGCCACAACGTTCCTTTAAGCCTAAGCCCCCAATCCAAAGCAAGGCCGTCACTCTCTTCAGTTCTGTGAAGCTCAGAGAGATGAAGAAGCTGCAAAACAGAAGTCTGAAGCCAGCAGAGGTTGGGTCTTGTTGTTCAAGGAAAAGCCATATCTCCATAACATAAAGGTGAGTGCTGATGTAGGAACTATTCAGAAGATCTAGTAAGTTAGTTAATGAAGGTGGCTATAGTATACAGATCTTGAGTGTAGGTGAAACAGCCTTGTATTGGAAGAAGATGCCATCCAGGACTTTCATAGTTTGGAGAGGAGAAGTCAGTACCTGACTTTAAGGCTTCAAAGGACAGGTTGACTCTCTTGCTAGGGGCTAATACTTTACATTGAAACCAGTGCTCATTTACCATTCTGAAAATCCTAAAGACCTTGAGAATAATACTAAATCTACTCTGCTTGTGCTCTACAAATGGAACAACAAAGCCGTTGAATAGTTTAAACCCACTGCTTGGGGGAAAAAGGTTCCTTTCAAAATATTCTGCTCATTGACAACAAACCTCGTTACCCAAGAGCCCTGATGGAGATGTACACCAAGATTAGTGTTGTTTTCATGCTGCTAACACAGCTTCCATTCTGGAGCCCGTTAGATCAAGGAGTTGTTTCAATTTTCAGGTCTTCTTATTTAAGAAATGCATTTGTAAGGCCATAGTTGCCATACATTGTGATTCCTCTGATGGATCTAGTCAAGTAAATTGAGAACGTTCTGGAAAGGATTCCCTGTTTTAAATGCCATTAGGAAGATTTGTGATTCACGGGAAGAGGTAAAAATATCAATGTTACCAGGAGTTTGGAAGGAGTTGATTCGAACCCGCATGGATGATTTTGAGGGATTCGAGACTTCAGCAGAGGAAGTCGCTGCGGATGGGGTGGACATAGCCAGAGAACTAGCAGGACACGTGGGGCCTGAAGGTGGGACAGAATTGCCGCCATCTCAGGGTCAAACTTGAACGGATGAGGAGTTGCTTCTTGTGGGTGAGCCAAGAAAGCGTATCTTGAGTTGGAATCTGCTCCTCGTGAAGATGCTGTGAGGACTGTCGAAATGACGGCAAATGATTCAGAATCTTACATCAGCTTAGTTGGTAAAGCAGCGGCAGGGTTTGAGAGGATCGATTCCAGTTTTGAAAGAAGTTCGACTCTGGGGTAAAATACTATCAAATGGCATCGTGTGCTACAGAGAAATCATTTGTAAGAGAAAGAATCAGTTGATGTGGCAACTTCCTTCTTATCCTGTTTTAAGAAACTGCTACTGCCACCCCAACCTGCAGCAGCCACCGGCACCCAGATCAGTCAGCAGCCACCAGCACTGAAGCAAGACCCTCCACCAGCGAAAAGATTACGACTCACCGAAAGTGTAGATGATGGCTAGGAATTTTTAGCAATATTTTAAAATTAAGGTATGTACCTTCTTTCTAGACATGCTATTGCACGCTTAATAGACTATAATATAGTGTAAACATCACGTTTATGTGCACCAGGAAACCAAAATACTCGTTTGCTTGCTTTATCGTGACACTTGCTTTTATTGTGGTGGTGTCCAAAGTTCGCCTGTACTCAGTAGTTACCATTATTTGTCAGTGACTGGCTGACACTCTAGAGTGAGCTCATCTTAGATGAAGGCTCTGGCTTTATTTGAACCCCAGAACCTTTCTAAATTACAAAACAATGTTCTCTGGCTAAAAAAAATAAATGATCTCAATAAAGAAATAGAAAATATTCAGTTCTAATTTACCTTTCAGAAGGCATTCTATTCTGCAAAGTATAGTATATCCTCATTTTATTCATCTTTATGATCCCTGGGTTTATAATTTAACCCTTTCATAATCATCAAGCACAGGTTGGATAGACGAATGAATAACTCATTCTACAGTATGTCTGCTGTCTGACCAGCATTTTTAAAGCTAACTTATGTCAATATAAACTTCAATTTATACAGTGATTTTATTCACAAGTATTTTTCTCATCCACTATTTCATTTTAACTTTATATTAACTCAGTAGTAGAGCTAAGGAAATGCTAAGTGCAACATTCAGAACTATTTCTAGAGCAAAAACGCAGATACAGTTTGACAAAAGGATTTTTGGCATCTTCCGGTCACAATAGCAGATTGGGAGATTTAGTTAAAAATATAAATATTGGGGGGTGCCTGGGTGGCTCAGTCAGTTGGGCGGCTGCCTTCAGCTCAGGTCATGATCCCAGCGTCCTAGGATCGAGTCCCGCATCAGGCTCCCTGCTTAGCAGGGAGCCTGCTTCTCCCTCTGCCTCTGCCTGCCACTGTCTGCCTGTGCTCGCTCCCGCTCTCTGACAAATAAATAAATTTAAAAAAAAAAATATATATATATATAGGACTCTGGAGCATTTAGAAAAAACACTGTTGAGTATTTGAAATCAGAACCTTTTGAGTGCCCGCTTCAGCAGCACATATACAGAACCTTTGAGGAATCTGGGAGGTATGGTAGACTTCATGGAATACGTTACTTTTTGTGCTTTCGGTATTGTCTACTCTCGTAATCTGGGCAGAGTGGTAAATGAAGCTCAGGGAAAGACTGTGGCTTTGTAGTTAATTCTTCTTTAGATTAATGAGAATTGAGAAAGTAGGCCTTAGCTTTACTCTCCTGCTAACCCAGAGTTTACAGTCTGCTAATAACTCAGTAACCTGCCTACACACAAAAGTACATTTTATTTTTAATGATTAGACACGATCTCATTCCCAATTTATTTTTTCTTAGGAAAGATGTTCTATGAGTATAAAATAAAAAACTCTGGATGACCACATTTTGCTGAATTACATATATATGTTCGTATGTTTGTTATACTCTTATATAATTCAAGAATGAAAATATTCACCCAAATAATACTTTTGTATAAGAAATGGCATGTCAGGGGCACCTGGGTGGCTCAGCGGGTTAAAGCCGCTGCCTTCGGCTCGGGTCATGATCCCAGGGTCGTGGGATCGAGCCCCGCATCAGGCTCTCTGCTCCGCGAACAGCCTGCTTCCTCCTCTCTCTCTCTGCCTCTCTGCCTACTTGTGATCTCTGTCTGTCAAGTAAATAAATAAAATCTGGAAAAAAAAAAAAAAAGAAATGGCATGTCAGTTCGTTGTTAAAACTCTTTGGCATTTGGAAGCCAGATGCAAATAAAATCCTGAAGTCACTTTCCCTTCTGCCTGGTTTACCTGCACGCCCCTGTGAAAACCGAAGAGCCACAACGATACAGCCTCCTGATAGAGAAGGATCATGGAGTACACTTCCCAGTCCCTTCCTACCACACATTTATCTCTTGTGATTCGTCACTCTGTTTCTTTCTGTTTCCTTTATAGATATAACCAAGAACTAAAAGCTAAAGCAAACAAGTAAGAGTTCCTGACCACCTGAACAATCTAGACGTGGATATAACCACTGGGACTAATTTGACTTATTATTTGGCTATGGATAAGGTGATATTAACTGTGCTACTGTTTGGAAGGCATAAAAAAAATCAAATTGTAAACTGGGGGCTAATACTTGATTCAGTAGAAAAATAAAGCAAACTTTTAATAACAGTGTTTCTTTATATGTGACTTAAGGAACTTGGATCTATGGATATGAGTGAATTTTTTTCTTCCATTTACCCATAATAAATCATACTTGCTCCTACAGACCCTTGGCTTCCTTCTGTTCTAATCTCCCAGAGATGGTTGAAAGGTTAAATAATCTGTTATATAGTGAGGAACGGTGAAGTCGCCAGAAGTAAAAGGAAATAGAGCTAAAGAGAGTGACAAGTGGGTAGTAGTAGAATGGTGAGCCCAAGGGTCTCCGCGCTGTTGAATTACATTCCGTAATGGATATACTGTGGCACGAAAGGCTTCGGAGTCCTAAATTTGGATCCCAGCTCTGTGTTTTGTAATCTGTGACTTTGGGCAGATTAAAGTGTCTGGTAGAGTACCCTGGACATAAGTCAGCTCTCTGAGAACATTGTGACCTTTGTCCCTCTTATGAAGAGAGACTGAACATAGATTACTCTGTGCTAGAAATAATCGGCAGACTTTTTGATTTGAACTCCCGTTTGGAGTACTGAGTTTCCTTCTAAAAGTCCTAGGAGAGCTGGTCCTATGTAGAACTTTAGTCAGAGGAATCAGCAAAGCAAGTCATTTCCAAGTTTGAAGAAGCAATGACAAAAGAACCTTTAAAATAATGTATTTGATCAAAATTTAGCAATTAGTGAAAACCTTGCACTTTATCACTTACCCCTTCTCTTTAGTCTGTCTTTGAGGAGGATGGTTTAGAGAATTTGATATAGGCAGAAGTGAAGAGGTCCTGAAGAGCCCAGTTATTACTGCTTTCTCTGTATAAACCATGCCGTTACGTTAGTCCAGTATGTGTGAATACACGTGTGTGTTTCCTAGGGTTAAGCCTTGAGAAAATATCTATTATGAAATAAGACATAGACACAAAAAAGTTTATTGGGGCACCTGGGTGACTCAGTTAACCGACTTAAGCCTTCGGCTCAGGTCATGATCCCCGGGGTCCTGAGATCGAGCCCCACATCCGACTCCCAGCTTATCAACACGCCTGCTTCTCCCTCTCCCTTTGCCTGCTGCTCTGTCTACTTGTGCTCTCTCTGTATCTCTGTCAAATAAAGAAATAAAAATCTTACCAAAACAAAAAGGCAGAGGATGCTTGTGCTTATAAAAAAAGTTTATTTTAAAAAAGTTTATTAAAATGTATATGTTGAACTGATGTTTCCCTTCCTTTTCATTAAAAATTGCTCTTTCCTATATGGGTTCTCCTAAGCCCCACTTGTCAGTCAAATTAATTGTAGAATTTATTTTTTTTATTTTTTTTTAAAGATTTTATTCATCCATTTGACAGAGAGAGATCACAAATAGGCAGAGAGAGGGGGGAAGCAGGCTCCCCGCTGAGCAGAGAGCCCGATTCGGGGCTCGATCCCAGGACCCTGGGATCATGACCTGAGCTGAAGGCAGAGGCTCAACGCACTGAGCCACACAGGCACCCCTAATTGTAGCATTTAGATGCAATCACAGTTCTCTTCCTTTTGGTTCTCAGAAGTTCCCTTAACAGACCACCAGCTCATGCTTTCTTTATGCCCCAAAACTCTTATCCATCCCATTATTGAATCTTAAAAATTAAATGACTCTAGGGGCACCTGGGTTGCTCAGTGGGTTAAGCCTCTAGCTTCGGCTCAGGTCATGATCTCAGGGTCCTGGGATCAAGCCCCACATCGGGCTCTCTGCTCAGCAGGGAGCCTGCTCCCTCCCCCATCTCTCTGCCTGCCTCTCTGCCTACTTGTGATTTCTGTCAAATAAATAAAATCTTTAAAAAAAAATTAAATGACTCTAGAAGTAGCCAATCAAAAATTCTCATCACTTGAAACATACTGTCCACTGACCAGTCACAACTACTCTCAGAAACTAAAGAAGAATTTATATACCTGAAGTCCTTACTACGAACGTACGTACTAAAGTCCATAACCGTACCTTTCGCAATGGTACAAATCACTTGATCAGTTGAGTCGATTTCTTTTTTTTTTTTTAATATTTTATTTATTTATTTGAGAGAGAGAGACAGAGAGAGCATGAGTGAGGAGTTCAGAGGGAGAAGCAGACTCCCCGAGGAGCCAGGAGCCCGATGCGGGACTCGATCCCAGGACTCCAGGATCATGACCTGTGCTGAAGGCAGTCCCTTAACCAACTGAGCCACCCAGGCGCCCCAGTTGAGTTGATTTCTATGTCAAAATTTCTAACCTGTCCTTCTGGATGCTGGGTCTAATAGGCCTGGGTTTCAGCTCAACTCTGCTACATATTACCTGTGAAACCTTATTAACCTTTGTCCCTGGGCTTTAGTATTTTCAAGAGTAAAATGGGAATATGAGAGTATTTACTTGATAGGATTGTTGTAAAGATTAATTTGAAATAATGTTTTAACTCAAGACCTGGTTGATGATTGCTGTAAAATTAACTAAATGTAGGAAGTCTCGGAAAATGTTAAGCTTATTAATTGAAGGTAGACCCAAAAGGTACTTTCTTGGACCAAAGTATACCTGCTCAAAGGGTATACTGTGTTAACCTGTTTGCAAACCTTCTGGAGTAGTAACTGTTGGAACTCTTGAGGCTTTCACAGGTTAAAGCAGAAAACGAGCTGCTTGGGGTGAGGGTCCAAAGGCAGGCTGGAGAATGACTCTTTAAAAGCGATTGACTCTTAAAAAAAAAATTCTTGAACCTGATCTTTTTTGTCATTTGGCGTTCATTTCAAAGAAACGGATCCAAAGTGCATGAGTGCATTTCTCCACAGTAAACAGTGTCTTTTTTTTTAAGTTGTCAAATGATGGTGAAAGGTTGAATTTTTACAAGGATTGACCTCAAAGCCCAGGTTCCTCTCCATAAAGCAAAACAGTTTCTATTGGAGCTTGTTTATATAATGAAACAAATAGAAAGCACTGGTATTAAAATGGGCTTTCTCCCTAAGGGGTCTGTTTAATTATGTGCGGTATGATTCTAATTATATTAAGACTGGTTTCCACAACTAACATCAGAAAATTTTCTTGACAAAATATAATTAAATGAATCTTTTCCTCCCTTAAGACAACTGTGTTTTGTAACATTTTGAAACACACAGTAAATTTAATTATAGGGCTGGACTTTGCTTCGGAATGACTATTTGCTTTTTCAGTTCAACTCTTTTAAATTCAAGTTTTACCTGTGTGTCACTTAAGTGTTTGTTGTAGTTGGGACATAAGGACAGCTAGAAAATCAAAACAGGATTTAGACTGTTAGGACGTATGCAGCCCGCCCACTTGAAACAGTTTGCCATTGTCACTTTGGACTGAGAAACCCCAATCCAGTGCCAAGCTGGATTGCAAGTTACCTTTGGCATGAGTGTGATTAGAAATGCACTTGACCAGTCGAAAAGACAGGAATGTAATCTTTTTATTATTGTTTTTAAATTTCAGTGTTCCGGAATTCAGTGTTTACGCACCACACCCAGTGCTCCATGCGGTGCGTGCCCTCCTTAATCCCCACCACCAGGCCCTCCCAACCCCTCACCCTCTTCCCCTCCAAAACCCTCAGTTTGTTCCTCAGAGTCCACAGTCTCTCATGGTTCGTCTCCCCCTCCCATGTCCCCCAACTCCCTTCTCTCCGTCTCCCCACGTCCTCCGTGTTATTCCTTGTGCTCCACAAGTAAGTGGAACCATATGATGACTGACTCTCTCTGCTGGACTTATGTCACTCAGCATCATCTCCTCCAGCCCCGTCCATGTTGATACAAAAGTCGGGTATTCATCCTTTCTGATGGAGGCATGATACTCCACAGTATATATGGACCACGTCTTCCTTATTCATTCTTCTGTTGAAGGGCATCCTGGCTTTTTCCACAGTTTGGTGACTGTGGCCATTGCTGCTATGAACATTGAGGTCCAGATGGCCCTTCTTTTCACTACATCTGTATCTTTGGGGAAAATACCCAGTAGTGCAGTTGCAGGGTCATAGGGAAGCTCTATTTTTAATCTCTTAAGGAATCTCCACACTGTTTTCCAAAGTGGCTGCACCAATTTGCATTCCCACCAACAGTGGAAGAGGGTTCCCCTTTCTCCACATCCTCTCCAACACTTGTTGTTTACTGTCTTGTTAATTTTGGCCAGGGAACATAATTCTTCAAACAAAAATTTACCTCACAAAAATCCCTAAAGTTCTGAATGCATAGTTGATAAATTTCATAGTCCTGGTAAAAGCCATAATCATTATTGATCAAAATTGGGTATTTGCTTATTCAGCAGACACATGGCTTTATGATATCCTACTAACTATTGCCCAATTTTAGCCACCCTCTACGAGGTCAGAGAGTTATGAAAACTACTTTGGGGTCATGTCCATCTCCCCAACCCTTGCCGACATGTCCAGATGGAGAGCCTGAACCAACCAGTCCTTGTAGGAGATAGGCCACCGGGACTGGTGGGGGAGGGGAGGGCAGTGCCACCGGGACTGGTGGGGGAGGGGAGGGCAGTGCCAGCCAATCAGAAGCATGGTCAGTGAGCATGAAACAATGAGCTTCTGAGGAGGGTGTGGCCTGGAAAACGGCTTTTAGACAAAACTGTCATTTTATGGGCCATACACAGACATGGCACTTCTGTTGTCTTCAGAATAATGTCACCCAGGTCTTTCTGTTTTCTGCACTCCTGAAAGATCCAGTACCTGATCTAAGCTCTGGCTTTCCCTCTGCCTTGAAGAAAGAGGAGGTATGTGGAGTCTCAGTCGGAAGATCGGTTGCAAAGGTAAAGATGAGGTCAGCCCTCTGGGGAGAAGACAGCCAGCTACTGGAATTAGAGGAAAGTGTAAATCCTTGGCTAAGAATCCTAGATAGATAGATAGATGTAAATCTCTCTGTGTCAACCTTTTAAGTGAGGTTAGAAACTTGAAATCTTAAATGTTGCCTCATCTTCCGTATCTTGGATGCTCTATTTTTCTGGCTTGCCGTCTTTATTTACCTCTGTCCTGCAACTTCTCCCATGATAGCCTCCTTTTTATTGGTCCTCAAATAGCAAATGCCTACCGTGTGAGGCGGGTTGGTAGGAAGATGCTCTGGAGGAAACAAGGCCATGTAGAATATGGTCTCTAAAACAGGAGTTTACAACTCACAGGAAGACAGCAGATCAGTAGATAAGTAAGGATATTTAAGTTGAAAATAAGGCACATCCATTTACAGATACTAAATGTCCTTAAAACTCAGAGGAAAAGTTGCCTTGGCTCGAGTGGTCTGCAGGCTTTCCTGACACGACATTACCCCTTTAAGTTCAGAGTATCTCCTCTTTGGGCTCTTGTAAAACCTGATTTTACATGGTGGTAACAACAGGATGAAAGCTGAAATCCAGTAGAAGTTTCTAGAAGAGATACTTAGAGAAACCATAATTTCATTTCATTTTCATTTTTGGATACTCCTGAGTTTTTAGTAGAATGAAACCACACACTCCTTCCTTCTTTCAGGAAACTCTTTCTTGGTCTATCTTTGGGGTCTTATCTGCCTGCTGGCTCTTTCAGTCTTCCTGATAGCCTCATTCCTCAGGGCTTTCAGGCACGTTCTCTTCTTGACTATGACTGAGTTGGCCAAATAATGGATGACTGTGCTATCAACATGCGCTGGAAGTACTCGAAAGTTAGACTCATACTTTCTCTAGGGCATAAGTACCCCCAAGGTGTGATAAAACATATACAAGTGGGTTGTAGCAAGGTTTGAGAGAAAGAACATGGATGTTGAGATCCCACCAACCTGGGCTTCCAGCTGTGTGGCCTAAGGCAGATTAATCTCTTTGAACCTTGGTTTCTCTGTCTATAAAATGGGGGTGGGGCCTGTGTCACAGTGCTGTTTTGAGGCAACCTATGTAAAATGCTTCACATAAAGAGGTCTTAATAAATTGAAATGTATGTGTCACAAGTAAATATTCATCTACTCTTCTAAAATGGAAAGTTTCTATTGTCATTTTATGAGTGTTTATAACAAACTCAGGTCTTCATTTTAGATGTCTGTGCCTCTTCAGCTCATGGACAAATTATTTTCTTTTTTTTTTTTTTAAAAGATTTTGTTTATTTGACAGAGACAGTGAGAGAGAGAACACACAATCAGGGGGAGTGGGAGAGGGAGAACAGGCTTCCCACCCAGCAGGGAATCTGATGTGGGGCTCCATCCCAGGACCCCAAGATCATGACTGGAGCCGAAGACAGATGCCCAATGACTGAGCCACCCAGGCGTCCCGACAAATCATTTTCTTACTCTAGTTTCCCTCATACATTTGTCATCTTTGTGGCCAAATGCATCTGCTTTCCTTGCCTAGTCATCATAAACATAAAAAAAATTTAAAAACTGGGGGCAACTGGGTGGCTCAGTGGGTTAAAGCCTCCGCCTGTGGCTCAGGTCATGATCTCAGGGTCCTGGGATCGAGTCCCACATCAGGCTCTCTGCTCAGCGGGGAGCCGGCTCCCCCCTCTCTCTCTGCCTGCCTCTCTGCCTACTTGTGATCTCTGTCTGTCAGATAAATAAATAAAATCTTAAAAAAAAAAAAAAAGTTCTCAGATCACCTTATTTAAAACAATGGAATCTTAGCTATCATCTTTCCATCAAATATAAGAATCACTACAACCTTGCAGGCAAGACAGCTATGCCCTTCCCGAGGAAATCTAGTGCTTCCTACACTGCCCGGTTGGGGAGTTTACATTGTTAAATTTGCCGTCCAGTGATTGCCAGCCATTGATCCTAGTTCCTCCTTTCGGAGCAACAAAAGGTAAATCTAACCCACTTTCCACACAGTGTTCAAACTGAAGCAGGGCGGCCCGCACTGTGTGTTTGAGGAGGCTACTGGCCAGAACTGACAGGCTGGGGCAGGGCCGCTAAAGAAGATGGAATGTTTGGAATATATTTATATTTAAAAATTATTCATCGTTCATTTAAAATTTAAACTTAGCTGGATGTCCTGTATCTTGTGCTCACTCTGGCAATCTCATAAATGGTAGACAAAGAGAAAACAATTGAGAAGTCAGTGAGCAGCGGCCCCAGTGAGCAGCAGAGGGAACCGAGCGCCAGCCCTGCTCGCTGCTCTTCAAGCCTGCCGCGGTCCTGTGGCTGCCAGCACACCTGCGCAGCGCTCTCCAGAGCGTCCGTGCCTGCAGAAGCCGTGCTGTTAAGATCACCCGTTCTTTCCTCTGCTGAGGAAACGTCTCCAGCCTGCCTCTACTCCTCAGCCCTCTTGTGAACTTCATTCTGGCTTAGCCACGCTCAATCCCTACCTGAGGGAGAAAGTGGAGGGAAATTATGTGCAAAAAGGAAAGTATGTGCCAAGTGGGGGCCTGCATTCAACTTTCGCACAGGGACCTATGTCTCTTTGTTTCTTCACAACATTTCCAAATATTTGAAGATAACTATAGCATTTCACCCGAATGTCATCATCTTCTGACAACATTTCCAATCTCTCCCATCGCTCATTATTGACCTTTAAACAAAGAGGGCAGAACTAAAACCAATGCTCCGGAGCAGATGTGAACACTACTCATGTCCCTGAAGAGGTTGCATAGTAGCCACAGGGCCAATAAGCATATGAGAAGGTGCTTAATATCATTAGTACCACCAGGAGACACAAAGACACAACACTCACCTGCCAAGATGGCTGAAATTGTGAAAGGTTGACCCTAGTGAGTACTGGCCAGGACGCAGAGCTTCTGAAGTCTGATATCTTGCTTGTAGGGCATACATTGGTACTAGCAGTCTGGAAGACTGGCAGGATCCACTCGAGTTCAATATATGTGTATCCTGTGACCCACCAACTCTACTCCTAAGTAGAGGCCCAAGCAAAGTGCACACATGTACAACAATGTTCTTAACAGCATTGTTTCTTTTTTTTTTAAGATTTTATTTATTAGTTAGAGAGAGCGAGCACAGGCAGACAGAGAGGCAGACAGAGGCAGAGGGAGAAGCAGGCTCCCTGCCGAGCAAGGAGCCCGATGTGGGACTCGATCCCAGGACGCTGGGATCATGACCTGAGCTGAAGGCAGCCGCTTAACCAACTGAGCCACCCAGGCGTCCCAACAGCATTGTTTCTAATAGCCTAAGACTGGAAACAGCCAAAAGGTCAGTAGTACAGTGGATAAGTACTCGTGGTGTAATCAACTGGTGGAATACTAGACAGCACTGAAAAGGAAGGTTCTTGATATACACACAACACAGATGAATATCACCAACATTTGAGAAAAAGAATATATATAGTATGATTCCATTTGTGTGAACTTTAAAAACTGATAAAGTTAACCTGTGGTGTTAGAAATAAGGAGAAGGGCGGGGCGCCTGTGGGGCTCAGTGACCTCATCAGCTCAGGTCATGATCCCGGAGTCCCGGGATCAAGCCCCTGCACTGGACTCCCTGCTCAGCAGGGATCTTGCTTTTCCCTCTCCCACTCCCCCTGCTTGTGTTCCCTCTTTTGGTGTCTCTCTGTCAAATAAATAAAAATCTTAAAGGAAAGAGAAAAGGAGAAGGGGTTACCTTGGGGAAGAAGAGCGGGGGTATGCCTGGGCCATGACATGAGAGGAGCTTCCATAGTGCTGGTAATGTTCTCTTTCTTGATAATCAGTAGCAATTACATGGATTGTTCACTTTATAATAATTCATAAAACTATATACTTATGAATTATTCATTTTCCTATGATATGCTTTAATAAAAGTGCTTTTTAAAAGGTAGCATGGGAGGTACCTGGGTGGCTCAGTGGGTTAAAGCCTCTGCCTTCAGCTCAGGTCATGATCCCAGTGTCCTGGGATCAAGCCCCACATCGGGCTCTCTGCTTGGCACAGAGCCTGCTTCCCTTCCTCTTTCTGCCTGCCTCTCTGTCTACTTGTGATCTCTATCAAATAAATTTTAAAATCTTAAAAAAAAATAAAAGATAGCATGGAACTTGCAGTAAATCTAGTTTCGCACACCATATGCTAATACATTTGATTTCGTTAAAATTATTTCAGTCAACTAAGGTATTTTAAGGGACGCCTGGGTGGTTCAGTTGGTTAAGCAGCTGCCTTCGGCTCAGGTCATGGTCCCAGCGTCCTGGGATCGAGTCCCACATCGGGCTCCTTGCTTGGCGGGGAGCCTGCTTCTCCCCCTGCCTCTGCCTGCCACTCTGTCTGCCTGTGCTCGCTCTCTCTCTCTAACAACAACAACAACAAAAATCTTTTAAAAAAAAAAGATATTTTAAGATATTGGGGTGCCTGGGTGGCTCAGTGGGTTAAGCCTCTGCCTTCGGCTCGGGTCATGATCCCAGGGTCCTGGGATCGAGTCCCGCATCGGGCTCTCTGCTCAGCAGGGAACCTGCTTCCCTCTCTCTCTCTGCCTGCTTCTCTGCCTACTTGTGATCTCTATCTGTCAAATAAATAAATAAAATCTTAAAAAAAAAAAAAGATCTCTATCACTTATTCCAGGAACTTGGATTGCTCTGAAAATGTTGGGTATGCCATTTCTGTTCACAGGGATAGAGCATGATTTTTACAACATTCAGGCATGAACATTTAATTGACCCCAACAGCTTAAAAGAAGGCCTTAGGAAATTCTGGTTTTTCTTAGAACTAACTGGGCAGTAAATTAAAATTTCAACATTTGCCTTTTAACTTTCCATTTAAAGCCTTACCACACTCATCCCTTTGAATTCGTTCCCTCTTGTAATTTAAGACTATACCTTAATATACACCTACTTGCTAGTATGTGATAAGTTGCTTTGCTTCTCACCTCTATATAAATATTCACCCACATCTGCATTTTCTTTTTTAACTTTCAAAATGAGAAAGGAGGGATGAAGACTGAGAGGGAGGGAGAGAGGAGGATGAACCATGAGGACAGAAGCCCAAGGAGCACAGACTGAGTGGACAGTGCCCTCCATTCTCAGCTTTTCTCTGCAGAAGGTCTATTTGAGGACGGCTTGCTGTGACCACGAATCCCGGAACGTTGGCCCTGACCATGAGCACCAGAAGAGAAGAATCACAGGACCGAGCCATCGTCCGCATAGCGGCTCACTTACCGGACCTCATCGTCTATGGAGACTTCTCTCCTGAGCGACCCTCTGTGGATTACTTTGATGGCGTCCTGATGTTTGTTGATATCTCAGGCAAGCACAGCGGGAATCTTTGAAGTGGGTGAGCGCACAGAGCTCGATTGCAGAGTGGGGTGCCTTTTTTGAGTTTTCACGCTATTACAGGAGATATTCCTGTGGAGAAAACAGGAGGGAGGAGGCATAGCCTGTGTACTGGCCCTTTCGTCTTCCCTTCCCCAGCAAGTCCAGTCATGGGCAGACCTTTAAGATGCCCCAGTCCCAGGCCTGGAACTTCGGGCTCCATGCCCCTGCCCAGTTTCACCGAGTCCAGCTCCCGGGCCCCACACACATCCCAGGCACACTTGACCTCCCCAGGTGTTGCTTACATCTTAACAGTAAACTTGTCACCTCTTCAGACGTGTTTCCGTTTTGTGTGCTTTCATTACCATGGAATGGAAGTTCTGTACCAGTTAAAGGAATTGCAGTCGTGCCCGTAGAGGGTGAGGAAATTTGGAGGGCAGAGGTAGCTGGCCTCTTGCCCTGACCCCTAAAATAATAAGCATAGATGGGAGGCTGCATGGTTGACCCCGGACCAGCTGAAGACCCTGGAGAAGAAACCGTGCCCATTCTTCAAAGCTAGGGCTCAGTGCCCGCCAGGGAGCTCCTCTTTTCCTGGCTGGGTTTGGCTCCTCCAAGCGGCCAAGGAAATGAGGCGGATGTGCATTACAGGTTTCACCGCAATGACTGAGAAGTTCAGCACCGCCATGTACATGGATCGAGGGGCCGAGCAGCTGGTGGAGATCCTCAACCACTACATCAGTGCAATAGTGGAGAGTAAGTGTCCCCGGGGCTTCCGACTTGAGTCTGTTGCACTGACCGTCCCCCTGTGTGTTTTGGTTGCCGCCGGATGGGGTGCGGACTTTGTTTTCCGCGTGCGGCGTGTACGAAGCCAGTCTTCCTTGAAATGCAGCCCGGCGCGAGTAGAGGCTGTAATCACAGCTCACTGATGCACACTGTTTAAGGGAGGGCGTGTTTGCTGGAAGACGGGATCTGAGATTACCTTTAAAGAACTTCAGTTATATTCAGTGACTCGAAAAAGCCAGTGTCGCCATAACGCAAATGTCGTCGTTACGAGAACGCTGTATGACTAGACAAGTGA
The DNA here is from genome assembly GCA_003697995.1 of Taxidea taxus jeffersonii. NCBI lineage: Eukaryota > Metazoa > Chordata > Mammalia > Carnivora > Mustelidae > Taxidea > Taxidea taxus. The sequence goes on along the minus strand of ML103710.1, from coordinate 11,232 downwards.
GTTTTACCAACTCGTGCGTGCTCTGTCCTCTAATGACGAACTCAGAGGCACAACTGACTTTTCAACCTCTGCCTACCGTCTAGCACGAATCTGAACAACACTCACCGCGCGAAGGCCAACTCAGGGTCTAGTAAACTCAGGGTCTCTTACGGGGCTAACGGGCTAACGCCACGCGCTAGACACAAGGTAAAGCTCCGTAGCGCAGAAACTGGGCCCAATCCGGCGAGCGCCCACTCAGCACGGCCGGCTCCGCGGGTCTGTAGGGCGGCCAAGAGCCAAACGCCCACTTCCGCCAGAAGGGGAAGTTGTAATAAAACCCAAGCCGGCCGAGGGGTGGTTTCCGCTTCCCGAGTCTCTCTTCTGAGGAATCCCGCCCTGGTCCGCGCCCCCACGCAAGCCCCGCCGAGGACGCGGGCCGACCAGTCCAGGGCACCGCGACGCGGGCCTCCCCCGAGGCCCCGCCTTCGCTCCCGCCCTCGCTCCCGCCCTCCCCGCGCGCAGCAGCCGAGCGCCGCCAGCCGGTCGCGCTCCGCGGCTGTGAGCGGCTCGTGCGGCTTCTCGAGGGTAGTTTATTCTCCGACTTGACCCCTTGACTGAATTTCTAGTCCGCGGGCGAAGAATGCTTTCTTACCAGCTGCAAGAAGTTAGGGTCTGACTTTCCTTATTTTCTTCTTTTCTCAGAAGTGTTAATTTTCGGAGGAGACATCTTAAAGTTCGCAGGTACGGGCGCGCGCGGGCGGGAGGAGGCGCCGGGCGAAGGCGGGGGCTGGCCGGCGTCCCGACGGGCGTCAGTCCGAACGGCTGCGTCCCCAGAGCGGCTCAGACGCCTCCGGGCGCGTCTGTCCCCTCAAGGTGACGCGCTGCTAGCCTTGTGGAAGGTGGAGCGGAGGCAGCTGAAGAACATCATCACGGTGGTGGTTAAGTGCAGCCTGGAGATCCACGGGCTGTTCGAGACGCAGGAGTCTGAGGAAGGCCTGGACGTCCGCGTCAAGATCGGTGAGGCCCGGGGCAGAGAGGCGCTCCGCGTTCTGGAAGCGGGTCCCCGCGCCGGCCTCTCTCCGCGGGAGGAAACCCAGGACGTAGCGGGACCGAGTGGCCCGGGCCGCCCGCCACGTCTCGGACTCTGGAACGGGGCTAAGCGGAGTCGAGGCTCCTTCCCGCACCGGCTGAGGCTTGGCGAAGCCCCGCAGCTGCCCCGCGGGCTCTGACGAGCGGGAGTGGGAGCCCCGAGGGTGGCGCCTGGCCCAGAGCGAGCTCCCCGCAGACCCGCCTGTGTTGCTGCCGGCTACCGAGAGAACCGTGTCTCGCCTCAGTCCCCTCACAGAGCGTTTCGCACGTGTCGTTGTCCCCAGCGTTGCGTCTTCCGTCGCTCCGGTGCCGAAACCCTCGGCTCTGCGCGTGAAAGCCGCGGGAGGGCACGTGGTCGGGGCGGGGCCCAGCTGTCGCGCACCCGCCCCGCCCCGCCCCGCCCCTCCCGCTCGGGCCTCAGACTCAGCCCCAGGGTTTCTCTTTAGTCGAAGCCGCGGCCTCTGAGGAAACGCAAACCCTCTCGGAAAGGAATGACGAAAGTTGTTCCCTGTTGCTCTTAAGTACAAAGGAATTGAGAAGGGGTAAGATAACGTCAGGGACTGAAAGGGCCATCTAGAGAGACAGATGTCACAGGAAGGGGCAAAGCAGTCGCCGTTTGTGGCTCGGGAGAAAGAAGAGTTTGGGAAGGTCTGGGCCCGCCGCCGCACCTCCTCACACCTCCGGCAGGTCTGAGAGACCGCACTGGCTCTGAGGTAGCGCGGTCGCAGGGCGACTCTGGCTGCCGGGGACTGACCCGGAGTTGTGCTTGCCCTCGCCAGCGCTGGCTGCCGGCCACATCACCATGCTGGTCTTCGGGGACGAAACACGCAACTATTTCCTGGTGATTGGGCAGGCGGTGGATGACGTCCGCCTTGCACAGAACATGGCGCAGATGAACGATGTCATTCTGTCACCGAACTGCTGGCAGCTCTGTGACCGGAGCATGATCGAAATTGAGAGGATCCCGGATCAGAGAGCTGTTAAGGTAGGTGCGATGCGGCCGCTTCCAGAAAGTTCTGTCGGCCGGTGCCAGGGCCCCCCGTCAGGAAGCCGCTGGGAAGGCAGGTCCTGCGAAGCTCCTGGGCGGGAGACTGCGATAGGACGGCCTGAGGGAGCCGTGCGGGCTTTCGTCCAGGAGCCAAGGCTGGGCGCTCGAGGGCAAATGATTAGGCCTCTCTGCCACCTGAGGAGGTGGGCTTTGGGCATGGAGGCGTGTGGCGGAGCTAGAGCCCTCGGCGAAGGAAGAGGACGGGTCTCTTGCCCATTCCCTAGGAGCAGAGGGTTGTCGTCTGAGGGCTGCCATGGGCCGTCGCTTTCACGACTCCACACTGCCCCGACTCAGGGAAGGGGTCACTGTGGGCGAGGACAGGAGGGGAGTGGGCGTAGCCATTCGGGAGGGAAGAGACTTTTCCCACAGCCCCTGCCTAGCAGCAGACACGGTGCTGAAGTTGAAGACGGGCTAGAAGCAGACCTGCCCGTGGGGTACGGCCTCTCAGAGAACCGGACTCTGGGCCTGTGTAGCAGGGAGGAGGGCCCCGGCTGCCCCGGAGGGGACTGCAAGGCTGACAGGAGGTGGAGATCGGGGTAGCGCCGGTGGAGGCGGTGGAGGCGGGAGGCTCTCCCACATGGGGCCTCAGTGTCCACCCGCATACCCGCCTGCCCTCCGCCCGCTCCGTCACCAGGCCGCATGACCTAGTTGGCTGACGATCCCGTTCCCCAACTTCTTCAGTCATTCCTTATACCTTCAGAAACCGTTTTAATTTTCGTTAATTCTAGACTCACAGAAAAGTTCAACATAGTACTGTCGCCATATGTCCCTCCCTCAGCTTCCCCAGATGTTAACATCTTCCATCACCAGAGTGCAGTGGTCGAGGCCAGAAAGCCAACAACAGCACAACCATTGGCTGATGAAAGGCCTTCCTTGGACTTCACTAGATTCCTACTGAAGGCTCTCAGCGGAACGTTCCAGCACTCTATCCCTACGGCACACTGCATTTTGGCGTTGTTTTTAGTCTCCTGCAATTGATAGCAATTCTTCAGTTTTTCCTGGTCTTAATTTGACTTTGATACTTAGTAAGAGCATGAACCATTTTGATGAATGTCCCTCCATTTGGTTTTGGCTGATCCTTTCTCGTTACTGGACTAAGGTTACTCACCTGGGGTGGGAGGCAAGACCACCACAGAACCGAGGTTGTATCATTCCCAAGGTACCACAGCATGGGGTTCCCATGGTGTGAATCTTACTGCTGGGGGTGCTCCTACTACATTTTTGGGCATCAGCCCCCTTTGTCCCTTTATCCTTGTGATATAAGAAAGAAATGATAGATGGTTTAGCTGGGTTTTATTTTCATTAAAATGTTATGAAGGAAATAAAGAAGAAAGCTTTAAGAGTGGAAAAGTATGCAGGTGAGCCCCTGGTGTGGCCTTGTGTGTACACACTGAAGTTTGAGATCTTATGAAATAATCAGAAATGTTTTTAATGTAATCATATCCAAATGAAAGATCGTTGTTGTCTAAGTATGCCAGTCTCTGTTTACCCTGTCCTGGACATTCAAAAACATACTCCCTCCCCTTCCTGCTGAGAAATTCTATTCAAAGGACCAGATAACCCTCGAAATAACCAAAATCTTCTCTTTTTTTTTTCTTTATTTAGGTTAATTTCTTAAAACCGCCTTCTACTTTTAATTTTGATGAATTTTTCACAAAGTGTATGACTTTCATGAATTATTACCCTTCTGGTGACCACAAAAGTAAGTACACTCCATGGACAAGAGCCTTTGCCTCTACCAGTGGTCAGTAGCGTCTTACCAACACTCAGGGCTCTATTTTAACTGGTCTTACCAGCGCCCAGGGCTCTATTATAAGTGGCTCTCAGTACGGCTCCTGGTCCTCAGCAGCACACAAGAGGGACCTCCTTCCCATTCCTCAGGACACTGATTCCAAGTACCCTCCTCAGGCCCTCCTCCTCTGCTCTGACAATGACTCTTCCCCCTCATCTTCTAAACATGTGCAGGTCTGCCCCATGATGAAAGGAAAAATAAAACCTCTGTGAACCCTACTTTCCCCTCCTAATTTTTACCACCAAAGTTCTCAGAAGAGTAATCTGCATGTCTGTGCCTCCTTCTATCTTCTCATTTATTTATTCACCCAGGAAACTTGAAAGAAAATTGCATGTGCCTCAGGGGGCATGTGTTCACCTACTCTAGCATCTTGAGCCCCTGACATCTAGCTTCTAGCCACTTCTCCTGTCTGTTGAGACTGTTGAGGTCAAGGCCACCAATGACCATCAACTTACCAAAGCAGGTAACCTCTTTTCAGGCCTCATCCTAGCTGGTTGGCCTTAGGCTACTCTCTTTTTTTGGACACAAGCTTCTCCTCTTTCCTTGGGTTCGTGAATATTCTTTCGTAATTTTGCTTTTACACCTTAAACCACCTGTTTCCACTGCCCTTGCTTTGTCCCCTTCCCATTCCTTATTTTTTTTAAAGATTTTATTTATTTATTTGTTAGAGAGCGAGCACAGGCAGACAGAGGCAGAGGGAGAAGCAGGCTCCCTGCCAAGCAAGGAGCCCGATGTGGGACTCGATCCCAGGACGCTGGGATCATGACCTGAGCCGAAGGCAGCCGCTTAACCAGCTGAGCCACCCAGGCATCCCTCCTTCCCATTCCTTAAATGTTGGTTATTCTAGGGCTCTGTCCTTGACCCTCTAGCCTTTCCTACTGACCTCTTGGAGATCCATTCTATCCATCCATGCTTGTCTTTCCTAGGACTCCCAGCAGACTGGGCCTAGGGTGAGGAAAGGAGAAGCCTCGGGTGCGAAATTTAAGGAGGCATTGCTCATGGTCTTGCAAGTTGCTTGCCTCACATAAGATCCAGCCCTAACTGCCAGAATCCAGCCCACGCTTTATCTGATTTCTAGCCTCAAAAAAACTGCCCATGGGTCATCTCTACTGAACGCCAAACAGATACTCCCAACATTAACATGTCGTTAAAAAATGGTTAAAGACAGTCTAGTTGATGCAAAACAAACTCAAATCCTTCTTTAGGAGACCTGCAAAATGGGGCAGAAGGCAGCTTTTACAAGATGGGCAATAAAGAATAAGGAAGCAACAAATAGAAAATATCCAGCTGCTTAGGGCCACACAGTCAACCTTGTTTGGGCTGAGAAGACAGAGGCTGGCTTGGCATTTGGGGATTGGCTGGCCAGATAAACTGCATGTCCGGTCAAGTGGGGCATTTCCAGGGACGTGACAGTTCCCGAAGTTTTGGTTTGCAGATGTAGCACCATAGGCTTGGGCCTAAGAATTGATTTCGACACTATCTAAGCTCTGAGCTACTTGTCTTTCTCCCATAGTTGTTTCTTCCTCCACACTAGAACTTCAGAAGCATCTCTGAATCATCCTTCTTCCATGCCATCTATGTACAGGTCTTAGATATTTTAAACATTACAAAGAATAAATAATACTTTTACTAAGCTGTAATATGTAATGGGACAGGAGGTTAGGCAGGACGGAAACTGTTGGAGAATTGATCAAGAAAGGCCAAGAACCCAAAAGCTCCAGAGATGGAGAAGGTCCAGTGGACACCCCTTGAGCTAGCTCTACCTGATCTCATCTCCTAGGTCTTACTGGTGCCTTTAGTATAGGCCCTCTTCAGGCTTCATTTTGGGCACTACAGTATCACAATGCAATTCTGATGTTAAGCACCTGGAGTTAGCACAGATTTCATAGGTTAAGCCCTCTTCAAGCCCCCTCCAACCCCCACCCCAAAACTTCAAACACTAGCAGCAAGCTCTGGGATCACCAGGCCACTTGTACTTCTGACCAACTATCTATAAATGTAGGGGTTCCCCCAGTGCTCCCGATAATTCACTAGAATGACTCATCGATATTAGGGAACGGCTAAGTTCATGATTTTAGTTTTATTGTAAAGGATACAAATCAGGACCAGCCAAATCAAGAGACACTTAAGGTAAAATCTGGAGAGTCCCAGACATGAACTTCTGTGTCCTCAGGGCGCATCACCCTCCTGTACATCGTTGTATGAATCACCAACCACAAATAGTCGGGGTTTTGCTAAATAGGCACAATTGATTGAATCATTGCCCATGTGATTAAGACTCACTCTTCAGGGGTGCCTGGGTGGCTCAGTGGGTTAAGCCTCTGCCTTCTGCTCAGGTCATGGTCTCAGGGTCCTGGGATCAAGCCCCGAATCAGGCTCTCTGCTTAGCAGGGAGCCTGCTTCCCTTCCTCTCTCTCTCTGCCTGCCTCTCTGACTACTTGTAATCTCTGTCTATCAAAAAAAAAAAAAAAAACCACCTTTAAAAAAAAAAAGACTCACTCTTCAGCCTCCTGGCCCTCCTCAGAGGTCAGAAGTCAGGCTCATACCACATGGCTCGAAGCCCCAACCCTCTCCTCACGCACTGGCCCCATCCTGAGACCTCATTAACCTATATTCAGCTGTGATCCAAAGGGCCCCCGAGAAGAACAAAGACAGTCCCATTATTTGAGAAATTCCAAAGATTTAGGAGTTACTCCCCAGGTACCAAGAACAAGGACCAGCCAGATTCTTTATTTTCCTATAGGCACACATATATCTCTGTCATATGGCCACAATGATAACCTAGACCTTTGTTTTATTTAAAGATTTTATTTATTTATTTGACAGAGATCACAAGTAGGCAGAGAGGCAGGCAGAGAGAGAGGAGAAAGCAGGCTCCCCTAACCTAGACCTTTATAACAACTCCTGCTCCCTTGCCTCTCTCCATAGTCTGTTCCACATTATTTCTTCTTCCTGTTTTTTAAAGATTTATTTAGGGGTGCCTGGGTGGCTGAGTGGGTTAACCCTCTGCCTTCGGCTCAGGTCAAGATCTCAGGGTCCTGGGATCAAGCCCTGCATCGCTCTCCGCTCGGCGGGGAGCCGGCTTCCCCCTTTCTCTCTGTCTGTCTCTCTGCCTACTTGTGATCTCTCTCTGCCAAATAAATAAAATCTTTTTAAAAAATAAAAATTAAAAAGTTAAAAAATAAAGATTTATTTATTTATTTGAGAGAGAGGTGGGAGGAGGGGTAGAGGGAGAGACTCTTTAAGCCCACTCCCTCCTGAGCACAGAGCCCTGCACAGGGCTTGATCTCTCAACCCATGAGATCATGACCTGAGCAGAAACCAAGAGTAAGGCTCTTACCCAGCTGACATTCCCATTATCATTTCTTTTTTAAAGATTTTTATTTATTTATTAGGGAGAGCTCAGGCAGGCAGAGTGACAGGCAGAGGCAGAGGGAGAAGCAGGCTCCCTGCCAAGCAAGGAGCCCGATGTGGGACTCGATCCCAGGATGCTGGGATCATGACCTGAGCCGAAGGCAGCCGCTTAACCAACTGAGCCACCCAGGCGTCCCCCCATTATCATTTCTTAATCTCCAATACTCACAGAGGATTCCAGCCAGGCTAGAATCTTCACCAGTCCTTTAAAGCACTTTGCTCATTCTTGACTTTCACTGACACCATCCCTCTACTAGGCATGCCATCCTCAGTCCTTCTAGAAAGATGCCAGAAGTCATTCAAGATGCAGTAAAATTCTCTAGTTCTCCTGTGAACCCCTCTCTGATGAAGCCACCTCATACTGACCACTTCTTCCTCTTTATAATCTATTCGCCCATTTGAGCTTTTCTTTCTCTGTGTGGCTTTTCCACGCATATTATGTTTGGAAGCCCAGTGAGTAAGTGCCTCCAGGAAAATACCCAAGCTTCCTAATTACTTTTTTATTCCCACGTAGTGCCTAGCATGGTATTTTGAATATAGTAGGCTTGGGATATATTCAATAAATGGGTTAAATGGAATTTGCTTCTAAATTTATATCCTTTTCAGACTTCATTCTTATTTTTCATCTCATTTTTTTGCACCATTGTTACTCTATTACATGCTGAAAACTTTTCACCATTTTTTCTCCTTTATTTTCTTTTATTTCTTCGAGCTCATTCCTACCACCGCCTACTAGTCTATTCTTGGTTCTGAAACTGTCAACCTCCATTTTTCCAGATGAGGAAATGGGGGACCACCAGAGCAGTGAGGTGACTTGTCGGGATTCACACAATGAATTGCTATCAAACCGGGAGTGAGAAGCCCAGAGATCAGAAGTCTCCTGAATCTTACCTGTGCTGCTCTTTCTCTTTGTCATCCCCTTCCTTCTGTCTTCCTTCTCGTTGTCATCCTCTCATCTGTCCATCCGCATCCCCTGTGGCAATTGCTTCAGCTCAGGTCTGGAAGTAAAAGTCTCCCCACGTTCCAAAGCATGATGACAAGTATAACAGGGTTTGGAGCTCCATGTGACAGAATTCTGGGAAACCTGCAACTTCCAAGAATCTCTCATTGGACTTCCTTTGGTTCTCTTTGGCCACGAGGTGTCCCAGAGTCCCCTGACTGGACTGCGAAGACCATCACCCAAGGGAACGGGGACAGGGAGACTCCTGTCTCTAGCTCTGCAGAACCACGCTTGCTTTTCTGATCCTGCCCCTCCTTCTGCTCTCTTAGACCTCCTGAGGCTTGCGTGCATGCTGGAGTCAGACCCTGACCTGGAGTTGTCCCTACAAAAGTATGTGATGGAAAGCATATTGAAGCAGGTATCTGCACATTTGATTCATTGGCTTTTATTATCAGGGATCTTGGACATTAGGAAAGATCGAGAAAACCAGTAGCCAGTAAAATGTTTCATTGAACTAAAAGAAGATGGGGCTGACGTTCTCCATGTGTGGGAGATTACAAAAGTTGTTCTTCAAATCAGGATATTTTTAAGAGTTAAAGGAGGCATTATTCATAATTACACTCTGACTATAGGCATAAACCAGGACTGTGCATTTTATACAACTGGGCAAATGGGAACTTTTTTCCCCAAGCAGACAAGAACGTGTGGTCACCCTTTGTCTAAGCACCTAGTGGGAAGAGAACTCAAGTGAGTTAGTATTGCTACACTGCTTCTCTTAAGTCACTGGCTCGCCTTATCTTGAGCTTTGGGATTTAACAATACAGATAATTACAATGCCCAGAACTACCCTAAAATTTTCCCTTTTTAATCGCTTAGATCTAGAGTTCCTTAAACATATTGATTCATGTGACCCTCAGCACTCACCATATGCCAAGCCTTCTGCTCTCGTGTATTTATCCTTCACAGTTCTTGCTGGAGAGCTCTATCCCCATTTTACATGTGGGAAAACTAAGACCCAGAAGGATACCAGGAACTTTTCCAAGAATATTAAAGTAAGAGACATAGCTAGGATTTGAACCTTATTCTGTCCGAATCCTACATTTTTTTGCATAGGCTGTACACCTTCCTGATATATGCATGTTTTAACCCTTAATTCCATCAAAATGCCGTTGTTTCGTGGAGGAATTCTTGGCAAGCCTGCACAGTGGACGGCTGCCTTCCCAGTGGGAAGTGGTAGCCAAACTCACCCTCCCGCTTCAGCCCAATTTAAAAGCCCTGCCTCCCATACCTGCCACTGTGGGACCCCTGAGATTTCTGAAGCTCCAGAAAACCCTCCCTCCCTGCCTCCAGGAGAGAGGACACACTATGCTTTGTTAGCTGCAACCAGCGGAGAGCAAGGCTTCCAGGAACAGGGTAAAAGATGGACTCCAGGAGTCAGCAGGAAGGCTGTGGGAAGGAATGACAAACACCGGCTGAAAAGATACTGCTACAGGGGCTAAAGCAGGCAAAGACAACCTTTCCCCACAGTACCAAGACTGCACCTAGAGAACAGAGATCCTCAGAGGTGCACACAGTCCAACAGAATCATTTTGAACTCATTTCTTTGCTAGATTTCATCTTTAATCTTTATTTAATATTATTTTCTTATTTAGTGATTTATTGAAGAAAAGTTACCACATTGATTCTTAGACATTATGAAATCATCTTTTTAAAAAAAAATTTTATTCATTTATTTGAGAGACAGAGAGGGCATGAGTGGGTGGGTAGGGAAAGGGAGAAGCAGGCTCCCCGCTGAGCAGGGAGCCCAATGCGGGGCTCCATCCCAGGACCCTGGGATCATGACCTGATCCGAAGGCAGACGCTTAACCGGCTGAGCCACCCAGGTGCCCCTATTAAATAATCTTTTATGAAAAGTATAAAATTACCCAAAACCAGGACTGTCCCAGCCAGTTAGGAGGCATGACTGCAGGGTTCCCTATGCACAATTCCCTCTTGTGTCTAGAAGATATGTTTTATCTTGTCAATGGGGACTCTGACAGTTTTGTGCTATTTGGAGAGAAAATGCAATGATTTTCCCCCACTGGTTTGTTATGCGCTTAATTTAACAAAATTCAAGAATGATGATAAGCAGGCATGATTTGGGAATGTGCTTCTTTCCTTTCCCAGGCCTGTTGTGGATGAGTGTGGAGAGCAGAGGGCACTGGAACGAAATAGACAGTCAGGGGCGCAGATGCAAGTTGTAAATGGAGCACTGGACTAGGAGCCTGGAGATATGGGTTCCGTGTGACCCTGGGAAGCTTGTAGTGTTGCTTCATGTGTCAGTTATCTAACCAGTGAAGTGGGGATAATCTGATTTTATTTCATTGGAAGATAAAGTGGGATAGAATGGGAGCGTATTCTGGATAGTCCCAGGCTGTGAAAATTTAAGGCTGGATTACATAACACGCTGTTCTTACCCCTGAACTGTGAGAGAGCCAAAAGGAGCAGCACCTCTTTCTGTGACTGTGACGCTCCTCCTGGCGCGAGGGAGCCGCAGGGGACAAGGGCGCGGTGTGCACGAGCAAGAGCGGATGCCCACCCTGCAGAGACTGGGACAGGGCGCTCGGTTTCCGTGGGCTCCGCTGTGGGCCGGCTCTGCCGAGCTGCGAGCTGCACCTCGGAATTCCAAGAAGTGCAGCTTTCCGGAGAACCTCAGAAGCCCGGTTCCCCCAGTGACAGCGTCGTGGGGGTGGGTTTGGGATGAAGAACCCGGTGCCAAGGACCCACGCTGAGGAGAGCTGCTCTCTGCTCCCCAGATCGATGACAAGCAGCTCCGGGGCTATTTGTCTGAGCTTCGCCCGGTGACCATCGTGTTTGTGAACCTGGTGTTTAAGGACCAAGACAAGGCAGAAGTCATAGGCTCGGCCATCCAGGACGCCTGCGTGCACATCAGCTCCGTCCTGAGGGTCTTCCGAGGCCAAATCAACAAAG
>ML103709.1:29596-40194 GCA_003697995.1 Taxidea taxus jeffersonii | reverse complement strand
GGGAGCCCTTGGAACTTCTCTGGCAATCTAAAATTGTTTAAAAGCAAATAAAAAGTTAAAAATCAATGCAGATAAAGCCCTGAGCACAGCGCCTGACCCCAGTACGTTCTTGAAAAATAGGAGTTGTTATCATCCCCATGATGACCATCTCATTTTTTCCTCATGGCAATCCTTTGAGGTAGGTAAGATGATCCACCAACGTTGTGGACTTGGAAACCCGAGAGGTGAAATCCTTACCCAAGGTCACACAGCCAGGAAATGGCAGAGCCCAAATCCAAGCACAGCCACAGTGTAGCTCTACAACCCATGCCCTTACCCTCTCTTCCTCCTGCCCCACCAAGTTAGCATCACTACAGTAAAGGATGATAAATACTAATGAACGGGGAAGAGTGGGTGTAAAATGAGCACAGGTTTTAGACCCAGAAAGACTCAAGTTCAAGAGCTATGTCTCCGAGGCAAGCTGTTTAGTCTCTCTGAGCCTCAGATCTTTTATCATTAACATGGACATGAAACTCTCAGGTCTAACTGAGAGGGTCGTACAAGGATTAATAGAAGGAACTCTGTTGATAACAGCTCTCAGGACAAGAAAATCTTTGACCCCCTGGCTTGGACAACTGACATTGTAGGAGCACATCAGGGGAAGGAACAGGGGCTCTTACGTGGCTGTCAACTCTGACTCGGCTCCTTTCTCATTGTGCAGCGTGGAACAAGCTACTTTCTTTCCTATCTCTGAGCGTCAGTTTGGTCAAGTATTAACTGAAGATAACAGTCCCTGCTCCGAGGATTGTTGAAGACATTAGGGGAGATATCTGAAAAACCCTCGGCACAATGCCTGGCACGTGATCAGTGCTCAGTGAATGGTAGACACCATTTGACAAATATTTCTGATTCTCTCCCTGAACAGGCACATGATAGGCTCACCTTGCCCCCCCTCCCCTGGTGATTAGGTGGGCCACGAGACATGTTCTGGCCAATGAATTGTGAATAGAAAGTGGTATGTGTCACCTCCAGGCCAGAATAGTTATTTTAACCTTAGGAGACCCCCCAAATCCCCTTTTCCTCTTGGATAGACACAATAATCATAAACAAGATGGCCACTGCTGCCTTATCCTGGGTCCCTTTGTGGCCACAATGAACAACATCCCCATGTTGACCCATGATGAACATGGAGCATGAGTGAGAAATAAACATCCATTGTGTTAAAGCCACTGGGTTTAGGATTGCTTATTGTTGTAGCAAAACCTAGCTTAGTCTGACCTGTATAGCTACTATATTAAATTACTATTATAATTTTTACTTCCCACAGTTCTGAAAAGGAAGTAAAAAAAATAGCACTCATAGTAACTTATAAAACATGTCATTATTCTAACAAGCTGAGATTTATCTCCATTGAATAGACTCAGACATGGAGGTCAAGGACACTTGTCCAAGGTCACACAGCTGGAAAGTAACTGAGCCTGGACTTGAAGCTGGCTTCAAATCTTCAAACCTGTCTATTTATAGCATGATTCCTATCCATAAGCTATACAATTCAAGGTGAATTTAGGTCAGAAACTTGGATCCTGGAGAAGTTTCTGGAAGCTGGTGACAAGGCTGAATTTTACTTTGTTCTCTTTCCATCTTGGCCTTTCACATCCTGCTTTGCTCTTTCATAATTTTAATATCTGAAACCTCACACCAACCATGTAAGCGATGTGAATATTTTCAGAAAACATGTGCTGGACATATGATTCTTTCTTAAGCTCTAGTGCTTTGTAACATCCGTATTTTCCAACCAGACGGTTACTTCTCTGCCGCGTCATCAGATGTTGTGTCTTCACTGGGAGTTTATTTCGGAGTCTCACCCAAGCTCCAGCCTCTTATCCTTTCCACAGCCCTGATTCTGTCGTTTACCTCACGAACTTCATCTGTGAAGTGGGATCATGAAACTGACCTCCCTTGTCTAAGGCCAAAGACAAGCATCTGTGAAAAGCATTCTTCAAACTCTGCGGATTGCTGCACACGTGTTAGTGATTACCCAGCACTTCACTTATTTACTCAACAGCAGACATTTATTAAGCACCTACTGTATATGGTGCTGGGGGGCTGGAGAGAAAAGATGAATGAGATGCCACGTGTGCCTTTAAGGAGGAAGTATCTTATCGTGACTAAGGGTACAGACAGTAGAGTCAGAAAAACTCTGTCCTTTATTCTGTCCCTTATTCTGGCACTCACTTGTGCCCTGAGTCTTTTGTCTTCAACAGCAACATGGTGACGATACTAATATTTACCTCAAAGCACTTTTGTAAGTGCTAGAACGTGCAGGTGAGGCCTGGAAAGTGCACTGCCTGACAGATGGGAGATATCGAATAGGACCACAGTGTTGAAGCAGTGTTCGGAAACAGAAGTTCTATGAATGTCTGTGGAGAAAGAGTGAAGAGCATTGCATGCACACGAATGAATGTGAGCGAAGATCCTGACTTCCATGAGGGATCTGGCCAAGCTGATTTCCACAGCAGCTAAGCTGAGGCCCAGGGGCCGAGACCCAGGAAGAGGCTGAGCAGCCTCTAGATTCTTCACTGCAGAAGCGCCCGTCTGAGGTCAGAAACCCTCAAAGCCACAGGACACTCTTGGCTCCACCATGGTGCAGAAGAAAACATGCTTCTAGCCAGCACTCCCTTATTGGGTAAGCAAGGGTTAACATGAGAAGTGAGAAATGAGAAGTGAACATATGGAATGCCAATGTAATACAGAAACGTGGGATTAAACAACTCAGTAGCACAGGAACAGCCACCCTCCAGGCTCCAACACTCTGTTGGGCTCCCTCTTTCTTTCTCTGCTTGCATTGGCGGTTACTGCAGGTTCCAGCTCTAGAAAACAAGCTTCCGTGCAGAGTTGAGGTCGCATGTGGGTGACCCCAGGTCCTCGGAGTCAGGAAGATCAAGGTTTGATTCCTGGCACCCCACTTTTCCGCTGCAAGATGATGGCAAGACGCATTACCCCTCCGAGCTCAGATTCCTTATTTGTGAAGTGGGAACGGTACCACCTTTCCCACCAGGTTTGGTTGTGTTATTATGACTGGCTAACATCTAGTGAGTGCCCCCTTTATGTACATTTCTTGCATCCACTCAATTAACACTGACAATAACTCTAATATGGGTTATTATCATCCCCATTTGATACATTAGGAAACTGAGGTTCAAAGAGGTTACATCGCTTGCTCATAGCAGGTGAGGAGCTGAGCTGGGGTCTGAACTCAGGTCTGTCAGACGCTAACACACATGCTTTCTCCACTTTGCCCCTGGAAGACATTTGGCTCACGTTTCCTCCACTTCTAATACCTCTAAATCTGGGAAGACACGAGGGTAGGGGAGTGGTGGTGGGGGGGGGAAAGAAACCCATTTTTTTTATTACCAATTTGAATAATTAAATTTGGCAGCAGAAAGCTCAGTATCGGAAATACATTTCACCACCCCATTGCTGGATCTGTTTAATGTATTTTGAACCAGCTTAGCTCGGCTAGTTAAGGAAATGGAGCAGGCGTTTAAATTTGAAAGTAGCAGTGAGGGGTCACATCTCTATGTGGTTCAGGGAAGTCTGCGTTCAACCTTGGCTTCCCATAGGAGTCATGGAGAGGTAACCCTCACCTCTGAACTCATCCGGGGCTCTTTAAAGGTAAGAACAGGGAGAGAGAAAGGCATGAAGGAAGACTTGAAGAAAGCTTTGCGTCTCAAGCCATTTATTTCCATAACAAGCACGTTTCATCTTCAAAGCCCTTTACAAACATAATTAATCTTCACAACACCTTAGTGAGATGGGTGCATGGCATTACCCAGGTTTTATAGGCCAAGGTGGCCGAGGGGAGGCCTTTGGACGGTCTGGCCGGCCAGCCTCAGATTTCCCAATCCCAAACCAGGCTCATTCGATTAATCTTCAGAAAATGTTTCCTGATGTGAAGAAAGGTAAGCAGGAAGAAGAGGGACACACGCAGGACACGCAGGACATAAGCCCTGGTGTTGTTGTCATTTAAATATGTTTCATTTTATTGGGATTATACCCTGTTGGTTAATTTCATTTAAATAACCATGAGTAATAGTAACTCCTATTTGTATATGTATATCCAGCATTACCAAGGGCCTTTCCTACACAATATCTCAGGCGATCCTTACGAGTCATTTCAGTCAACACACATTTACTGAGTACCTACTTTCTGCCAGGCTCGGGAGGCCTGCCCTCATGGGGCATGTGGGAGTACAGCAGCCCTACATGGGAGAGTTGCTATTTTCTTTCCTAACCCCCTTTCTTTTTAACAGATGAGAAAACTGAGGCTTAAGTTCGTACACTGAGTGTGTGCTAGAAGTTGTAACTCCATCCAAGTTTGATGGACTGTGTCGCTTCTGTTCTGGCCAAGTACAAAGACGCTCATCACAGCATTGTTTAAAATGACAAAGAATTGAAAGCAATCTGTATGTCCATCGGTAAGGAAAATGGATATGGAAAATGTGGGGGATGCGTGAGATGAAATATTACACCAAAGGGAACGACTTCCATCTCCTTACAGATCATGCCAAAAGAAAAAAGAAAGAAGCAGGATGAGATGTACTATGATATCACTTCCATAGAATTTTAGAAGCACGCTCAAAGCAATGCTGTATCTTTACATACGTGTGAATAAAGATACGAAAGATGGACTGAGACAACCCGTGCTAGATAGGCAAGTGTGGGTGCCTTGGGGAGAGGGGCAGGGTCATGAATGATGGGTAGCGGACCAAACACCTGGGGGTGGGGGTCATACTAGATGAAGACAGTGGGTGCCATGAAACAAGGCATGAGGCCGAACAGACTCAATTCACATATGTGCCCTTGTAGGGTCCCTCGAAAACCAGTAACATCACAAGACACACACACCGTCTGCTCTTTTACAGGCTATGTTCTCTCCCCTCCATCTCAGTGTTGCAATTGCCTGTCGAACTTGAACCAGCCAAAAATCTAAATGAAAAACAGGAACAAAAAGAGCAAAATTTAAAACCAACTCGAGAAGTGAACAGTGTCTGTTTGGGCTGCAAGTGGGTGCTGTCGAGTGTGTGTGACAGCCGTCGAGGAGCAGAGACCAGTAGCAGCTGAGCTGTGAGCCCTTAGGTGGCTGGGCCCGTCCCCCAGGGCCAGGTCAGCCACGATGCCCCCGAAGCCTAAGGGGGCAGCAGGGGGAAATCCTGGCTGGAGGGTGCCCACGGAAACCTTGCTTATCGACTTCTCCAAGCCACACTTGCCTGCTTCCTTGTTGGTTTCCTGCCACGACATGATCGATTCTTACAGATATGTTTTCTAGAAGTTGAGCTGTGCCAGGCAAACCTTGCCAAAGCAGCCTCATTTCCGTGTGCGGTCGGGCTGGATTGGGGGAGGCTATAGGCAGAGTGCTTCTGGATTTCAGCAAGCTGCTTGGAGGAGTGTCTTTCCTACCTCGACCTCCCTAAAACACAAGTCTGACCTGGCCCTCCTCTGCTAGAACCTACAACGCCACGGGGCCCGTAGGATAGATTGGGACCTCCTCAGCTGTGCATGTGAGGCCTTCGATGATCTGATCTCTACCACACCTGCCAGCCTCCTAGGCCGGTGCTCTCCCCTGCCCTCTCCTTCCCTGCTGTCCTGACTCACTGCAGTTCCACAGTACATCTTTACTCCCCTTCCTCCAGGATCTTGCCGAGGCTGCCACTGCCCCCGGCCCTCGGCAATGCTGCCCTTCCCTGCCTTGTTCCCATGGTTAATCTGCCGTCTGCTTCAGGCTCAGGTCAGCCCTGCTTCCCTACAAGACTTCCCAGACCTCTCCCCTTCTGTTCCACCCAATCAGAATTGACACATCAACTTATTCAGTTACTTCTTATAAAACTCTTAGGACAGTAAGCATTCGGGCTGGATGTGCCTTGAAATTCAGAATTTTTCAGATTTTGTAAAAGGTCTAAAGCTCATACACCACAGTTTATAGAAGAACTCGAGCAGAAAACGGAGCAGGTCCCCATAACAAAACTCATTAACGTTTCTGCAGTGACTGCATGGATATTCACACGCTACATGAAGAACTATAAATAGCTTCATGTCAGGTCAGGGAAGGTTTTGCCACTAAACTTCTGAAAGAAAATGTTGGCTGTTGGTGTTGTTTCTTGGGGCATTTAGGATTTTTGAATTGTGGGTCTGGATAATGATGAATATGATGTTGATGATGATGGTTCCATCTCTTGTTCCACCGATGTGATGATAACCAACTTTAGGACTGACACAAGCACTTGTTATTCACTAAGAATTATGCAAAGCAACTGACATAAGCGATCTCATCCTTGTGGCCACACCCCCCCCCCACCAAGTATGAAGGAGCGGAGCAACTTCCTCCCCTAAGAAGTGGACCTGGTGGGACTTGAACTCACAGCCTTTCTGATGCCACAGCCCACACTCTTAGCCCCATCTAGAATTGCAGCTCGTTGCTATACTTTCCATCAGGGTACTTATCTCCTTTTGCTAAAATTCATTCTTTATGAGTCTTTCTCTCCAACTTGGCTAGGAGTTCCTCCACTGTGGGGACTGGAGCTGATCCATCTCTGCCTATGAATGAATGAAATCCCTATGCACAGGATGGTGAAACGCTGTGAGCTTGCAAAGACTCCCTTGGCTGGCTGTGTCACATGTGAATGAGAAATTCATGCACCAACCATGTCTGCACACCCGACTACTCAGAGTCCTGGAGTCAGACAAAGAAATCAATCCAGAGTCCCTGCCTTCAAGAAGTTCACAGTCTAAGAGGAGAGACAGGACGCATCTCTATGCCACTGTAACATGAGATTAAGGTAAGAGAAACATCGAATTGGGAGCTCAAGGGTGGAGAGCCAGTCCCTCTGGGGAATCTTAGAGAGCCTCAGGGATGTACCCATTCGCTATGTTTGCCTAACAAACTATCCCAAACCTTAGTGACTTAAAACAATTTTTTTAGCTCATGAGTCTATGGGTCCGCTGGGCAGTTCTCCTGATCTGAGCCAGCCTTGGCTGACTCCCTACCTGCTCCCCCAAGACAACCATTTTCCTGACCTCTAACACTGTGGATTCATTTTGCTTATTTTTGAACTTGACGCAGATGGAGTCTGGCTTCCTTTACTGAACATTCTGTTTGTAAGATTTATTCATGTTGTTGCTTGTAGCAATGATGTATTTTTTTCTTGTTGCTCTGTAGTAGTTCCTTATACAGAGTTATCACAATCTACTTATCCTTTCTACTCTTAAAGGATAGTTGGGTCATTTCAAGTTAGGTGAACATGAAAAAGGTTGCTATGGCTTTTCCTTTAAGGTAGCATAATGGACATGTTTACCATTTTTGCCCCTTTTAATTGTACAGTTTGGGTCATTAAGTACCTTTACACAGTTGCACAACCGTCATACTATTCCTTTCCAGAATTTTTTTTTCTTCCCAAACCAAAACTCTGAGCTTATTAAAAAACAACTCCCCACTCTCACCTCCCCAGCCCCTGGTAACTATTATTTTACTTTATTTTATTTATTTACATTTATTTTATTTTATGTCTCTGAATCTATGAACATTTTTATACATATACCTTGGTGCCTATGTGCCCACAATTCTATTACTAAATACTTAATAATGGCTATGTTAAGTGTACATGGGATCAGCTTTTGAAGGTCATGCCAAATAGTTTTCTAAAATGGTTGTGCCAATTTATACTCCCAGCAGCAGAACATAAAAGTTTTCACTGCTCCACATCCTCACCAAGACCTGTCAGTGTCAAATTAAAAAAAAAAAAAAAAGATTTGTTTATTGGGGCACCTGGGTGGCTCAGTCAGTTAAGTGTCTGCCTTTGGCTCAGGTCATGATCCCGGGGTCTTGGGATAGAGTCCTGCCCTGGGCTCCCTGCTCAGTGGGGAGTCTGCTTCTCCCTCTCCCTCTGCCCCTCCCTTCTGCTCGTTCTCTCTCTCTCTCTCATAAATAAAATCTTAAAAAAATAAACAAAGATTTATTTATTTATTCATTTTAGAGAGACTGAGAGAGAGAGAATGCACCTGTTGTGGTAAAGGAAGGGTAGAGGGAGAGAATCTCAAGCAGACTCCACACTGACCGTGGAACCCGACATGGGGTTTGATCCCAGGACCCTGAGATCATGACCCCAGCCAAAATCAAGAGTCAGATGCTTAACTGACTGAGCCACCCAACGCCTCAACAGAGTCAGATTTTTAAATCTTAGTTGTTCAAATGGGCATGGGATGGTATCTCGCTATGATTTCCACCTGTGACTTCTTTTTCTTTTTTTTAAGATTAAAAAAAATTTTTTTAAGTAACCTCTGTGCTCAGTGTGGGGTTCAAACTCACAACCTCAAGATTAAGAGTTGCAAGCTTCCCCGACTGAGCCAGTCATGCACCCCTCCACCTCCGTGATTTTTAATGATGCTGAGTATCTTGTCATATGTTTATTGGCCATTTGGATTTCTGGTTTTGTTAAGTGTCCTGTTAAGATTTTGGTCCAGTTTTCTACTAGGTTATCTGTCTTTCTCATATTGATTTGTAGGGCTCTTTATGTATACTAGATAGAAGTTCTTCATTAGATAAATGCATTGCAAATACTCTCAGTTTGTGGCTTGCTTTTTACTTTCTTCATGATATGTTTTGATGAACAGAAGTTCTTCATTTTAGTGAAGATCAATTTGTCGATATTTTTCTTTATGGTGAAAATTTTTGTGGCCTGTTTAAAAAAAAATCTTTGCTAACCCAAGGTCATGGAGATAGCCTTCTTTGTTTTCCTGTAGTAGCTTCAGTGTTTTATCTTTCACATTTAAGATCTGACTAAAAGCTCCTTTCCTATGTGAATTTTCTGACACCTTTGTGCCCAGCTCCCCTCTCTTTCCCCGTAATATGCTCCATCACTTCCCCTCCCTATCCTGTCCTGGCTGATGGAGGAGGAAGGAGAGGATGCCCTCCTCTCCGGGTCAGCAAAGAAACTCGGATCCAGGTTGGTGGACAAAGTGGGGAGGGAGATGCTGGCTGGGCTAGCAACCATTACAGCTGCACCTGCTGTGCCCGCAGCCCATTTTAAGCTAGGAACTTCTCAGCAGGGAAACCAAGTCTACTCTTCCTCAAAGATGCTTCTTTCCCACTCCAACCTGGTGGATTCCCCTATGGTGTGCAGAGCCCTGAGTGTCTATTTTTTGCAGGTCTTATACAAACAGTTGGAGTCACTCAAAATCAGCCAGTCAGCATCATTTTGGTGGCCTAATGTCGCAAGATTCTGCAAAATTCCACATTTGCCACCAGGAATCATTTGCTTGCTAGGCTGCCTTCCTGGAACTGGAGTCTGTCCAGCCCACATAGGCACAAGACCTGAATCTCTTTGGACCTCTGATTAAGGGGGAGAAGGGATTCCATAGTCCATGGAATCCTGAGCCCAAGCTCAGGGTATCCCAGGCAGATGACACAGCCAGCCTAGTGAGTGCCAGCCACCAGAAGGGGGCTTAGAAAATGTCAAGGCATTCCAAAGCATGAGGACCTCTTGAGGACATCGGAGAAGGGTCTAAGGAGAGTTCTGGGTACCGTCACACCAGAGTGTGATCAGGGTACTCCGGTAGGCTTTTCCTGATCAAAACTGTACAATTCAGTTCCTCTCTCCTGCTTATCCCCTGGATTCTGAGCCACACGAAAGTCCCGTTGTTCAGCGGAATTCTTGGGCTCCTTGCTTTCTAGCTCCTAAGAAGTCATGGCCTCATTTCTGTTTCTCCTTGGGGTAAACGTTGCCTACTCCCCCCCGCCTTCTCCTCTCCATCCCACCTTCTCTTTCTTCTTTCATTCTCCATCACTCTCTTTCTCTCTCTCCTCCCTCCTTTCCCTCCTCATTCATCTGTCCTGCTTCCCCTCTGTTCTCCTCCTCCCCCCACCAGGCACACACACTGACACAGGCTCACTCTGAGCCCTGCAGCCCCCAGAGCCCTCCCAGCTCAGCCCTTCTCCTGGGCAGGCGTGCAGGCGTGCAGGCCATATGTGGTGCCAGGAACAAGCAGAGCCTGGCGGATGTGGCGTGGCAGCCTGGTAACCATTTGTTTTCACCTGGTCCTCACGCTGCTAACATGTTGGAGCATCTCCACACTTTAACCCTCTTGCTGCCAGTCGAAGACTTAGAGAAAAAGAGACAGAAGGGAGAGGAGTATGGGAGAGCCTCAACGGGTCCCCGGTTTATTTATTATTTATTCGTTCACTCAGCAACCAGTGACCAGACCCTACCTTGCCCTCCACGGGGCCTGGCTGGGCTCAGGAGAGGCAGAGGGGAAACTCACAGAAAAAGTGTTCAAATCCAGCCTGATACACATGCAATGGAGGGAGGAGAAGACACTAGACACCAAATGGGTCACCTAACCCTGTTTCGGGCTCAGTGAGCTTTGTTGGAGATGTTGCCAGAGCTGCATTGTGAAGGTCAATGTGAAGGAGAAGTATCAGCTAGCTGGGCAAGGAAGGGGGACAGAACATTCTAGGCAAAAGAAACAGCAGATGGAAAGTCATAGAAGCTTAAGAGAGCTTCCAGGAAACTGTTCAGAATGGCAGTGAGGTGTGTGTGTGTGTGTGTGTGTGTGTGTGTGTGTGT
>ML103709.1:0-24596 GCA_003697995.1 Taxidea taxus jeffersonii | reverse complement strand
GGAATGTTTAAAAAGTGAAAGTCACAGGTATTTCCCTCCCCCAAAATAACAGCTGTTAACAATATGGAACATATTCTCCCAGTCTCTTCCCATGCAAATATTAATAACACACACAAATAACATAATAATTATTAGTATTACAGAAATTAAGTGTACCATACACCTTTTAAAAAAATTTAACACCATATCAAGAACACCTTTCACTGTCAGCTCACTTAATATGCTTCATTCTTTTTTTTTTTAAGATTTTATTTATTTATTTGACAGACAGAGATCACAAGTAGGCAGAGAGGCAGGCAGAGAGAGAGGAGGAAGCAGGCTCCCTGCCTAGCAGAGAGCCCAATGCGGGGCTTGATCCCAGGACCCTGGGATCATGACTGGAGCCAAAGGTAGAGGCTTTAACCCACTGAGCCACCCAGGCGCCCCTATGCTTCATTCTTTTTAATAGATTGTTGTAAACTGTTTATCCATGCCCCCCCCCAATTCATGGGGCAAAGCCTAATCCCCAACATGAGGTGAACCTTTGAGAGGTAATTAGGTCATGACGATAGGGCCGTAATAAATGGGGTTAGTGCCCTTATAAAAGGGACCCCAGAAAGCTCCCTCACCCCTTTCTGCCATGTGCTGACACAGTACAAGGACAGTCCTCTGTGAACCAGAAAGAGGATTCCTGCCACCAAAAGTACCAGCACCCTAATTGTGGACTTCTGAGCCTCCAGAACTGTGAGAAAGAAATGCCTGTTGTTGGTAAATCACTCAGTCTGTGGTATTTCTGTTATAGTAGCCCTAACGGAGGAAGACTTTGGTGCATGAGAATCCAAAGTATGAATGGACCAGTTTCCCTCCCAATCCAAAGTATGAATGGACCACAGTTTCCCTCCCACTACCCTGTGGGTAGAGATTTGGACTGCTGCCTTTTTTCATTCACAAAATCATTGCTTGCACCTTGACCCACCCTGCCTGGCACTGCTCACTTCAAGTACCTAGGATCATCTCAACTAAGGATTTCTGTGAATGGTTCTTCAACATTTCTCTCCCCAGTGAAGCTCTGAAATGTTTAAAGCATCCTAAGGGATCATGACTGTGTGTTCATGAAAATATCCTTAGCGCCTAGTTCAGTGCCTTGCCCATGGTAGGACCTCAATAGTTCACTTGGTAGGAACAAGTGAAGGAACGACTTCCCGGACGCATCAATGCGTTGGCTTCTGCAGGGCACACTCCTAGGGAGAAACACCAGGTCACAGGATATGCATTTTGAAAGCATGTTTATAGGCTACAAAATTTTCCACTGGAAAAAGTGAACCAGTGTGAAGGACCGAGAGAGCTGGTTTCCCCCCCACTGCAAGGAAGACACTTTGGGGGGATATGAGAGTATAGTCTATTTCACTTAGTCCCGTTCAAGGGATGGGAAAGCCAGGGATGAATCTTCTCCATGCTATTCTTGTGGAGCTCTCACCTGTTGCCGAGAGAAAAAAGCAAATATGAGCCTGCTCAGCACCCCCACAGGGAGTCACCCCCCCACCCCAGACCCCAGCACATGGTCCCTGTGCCACCCTACCTGCCGCCCCGTGACCTCCAGCTGCCTGACAGCCAGCGGTTAAAGGAGCGGACATTGAAGTTCTGTGTTTGTCCTGCTAGCTTTGGTACGGCTGCCCTGTGCCCTCTCCTTGCAGGAAGAACAGGAGCAACACCTAGTCTTGCTTTAAAACCAGGGATTAGAAATAAATAAATAAACAAACAAACAAATAAATAAAAACCGGGGATTACGCCACAGCTGCATGGGGCTGGGAGCTCAGACAGCAAGGAGCAGCACAGCCTGGAACTAGGAATAGGCCAGGTAAGGTCTCTGCTTTGCAAACTTTGTATTTTAGAAGGAGGGAGCAGACCACAGAAGAATCAGCAAATCAGTGAGCTAAATAATATCATATCGAATTGATCTTGAACAGAATAAAATAGAGAGTACTCTAAAGAGAGCAGTGGAGAGTTCCTTCTGACTAGGTGGTCAGGGAAGGCCTCCTGAAGGAAGTAGCATTTGCGCTGGGGCTAGAATGAGGAGAGGGGACTAGCCGAGTGACGAAGTGGAAATCAGGGTTCTAGGAGGGCATGACAGGTGCCAAGCCCAGTGAACTTGCTCTTGTTTTGTCTGAAGGATGAAGAGAACTGGACGTGGTGGGCCAGGGTCAGGTCAGGCAGGACCTGGTAGGCTGTGGAAAGGGCTTGGGTTTTATATTATTTTTAAAAATATTTTCTTTTTAAGGAATTTCTATATCCAATGTGGGGCTTGAGCTCACAACCCTGAGATCAAGAGTTGTGTGCTCTACTGACTCATCCAGCCAGGTGCCCCTGGATTTGATTTTAAATGTGGTGGGAAGTCATGTCCTACCTTGTATGCAACTTATGATTGGACATTGACTCATTTACTTGTTCATTCGTCCAGTCGGTTGGCTAGTCAGCTGACAATCCTTCTCCGAAGACATACACGGGGAATGAGGATATAGCGATGAATGAGAGACAGTCCTAACCCTTGCAAAACTTATGGCCTAGTGGGCGAATACAGGGCGAACACAGATACTTACAGGCCAAAGGAATAAGCAGAGGAGTATTCAAGGTGCTGGGAGCCCAGATCAGGGAGCATTTGTTTCTGAAGTGGGAAGATCAGGGAAAATCTCCAAGAACACATGATATATTTGAGCTGAATCTTGAAACACCAAGCACCATGCTGGCACATCGAGGTGCTCAGTATATATTTATGAAACGAAAGAAGGAAAGGGAGGGAGGAAGAGAAGGAAGAAGGAAGGATGGGAATTTGCCAAGCACTAAAGAGAGAAAGGGCAGAAGGAACTGTGTGTGCAGACTTCTGGCAACATAACAGGGTGAAGAAGGGATAACCGAGCCTGCCTGGAGCCCCTAGGGACACCTCAGAGGTGACATGGGGACAGAGCACTTCCCACCTCCTGTTTTGGGGATCCTACCATGCGCCTCACACAGTAGGTGCACAGTGAATGTTGATGGGCGTGGTGGTATTTAATGTTACTTGCTAAATATTTCCATCTCTCTGCTTTCAAGGCACATGCTAGGATTACACTCCCTTGCCAATATGTAAAATTAGGTATGGTTCCGTGACTTGTCTTGGCCATTGAAATATGAGCAGAAATGACATGAGTCACCTCTGAACAGAAGCTTTAAGAGCTAGTGAGCGATCTGTGGTGTTGGCTTTTCTCCGCCTCGGCAACCATAGAAGCACAGAGAAGGATCCTTCCTCAGCTTGGTTCCCCGAGGGAGAACAGCGTAGAGAAGAGGCCCCCAGCCACCCTGCAGCGTGCACCCAGGAGGAGCCACTGAAACTCAGGGGTGGTTGTTACCGCAGCAGAACTATACTATCCTGACTTCTAGAATCCATAAGGGAGTGAGGCGGGGCTAAGTGAAGGTTTCTGGGCACGAGGTCCCTTCAGAAGTTAGGAGGGTGATGAAGCTGTCAAAAGATGAGTCATCCTGAAGCCCATTAAAAAGATTTCTTAATTGGGGTGCCTGGGTGGCTCAGTGGGTTAAAGTCTCTGCCTTCAGCTCAGGTTGTGATCTCAGGGTCCTGGGATCGAGCCCCACATCGGGCTCTCTGCTCAGCAGGAAGCCTGTTTCCCTTCCTCTCTCTCTCTCTGCCTGCCTCTCTGCCTACTTGTGATCTCTATCTGTCAAATAAATAAATAAAATCTTAAAAAAAAATTTCTCAAAGAAGAGTCTTGGGGCTTCACTCTTAAATTCAGCCAGTCAGAGGGAACTGGAGTCTCCCTCCAGCCATGCTACCCTCCCCTGCAGCCTTTTGCTTCTCTTCTTTCCTAGGGACAACACTTTGGGCCTCCCATGACCACTTTTGTGGCCTTGGTCCTCCCCTTATCTAGACAGGGGCTTTTTAAACAAACAGAAAATCTCAACAGCTATGAGTAAAGATCTAGATCCTTTATGGCCCACAGACTGGGACTCAAGCCCTAGTCCACCGGTTTCCAGCTGCGTGACTTTGGCAAGTGAGCCTCATTTCACCTGAGCCCCAATTTCTTCACCTGTGATGCGGGACCCACAACTGTATCTACCTCTTGATGCTGTAAAGAGGACTAGTCCAAGGAAAGAACTTAGCAAGGTGCCCGGCACACAGCAAGGGTCAAAAAATGGTAGATGTGATTGTTATAGCGAAGTGGGACATCACGGGGGACAAGAGTGATATTTAATGTGTGTGCAGAGCTGAGGGGGAGGGAATGGTACATACTGAGGGGGAGGGCTACTTTCTAAACTTCTGGGACTCTTTTTTTTTTTTTTTAAGATTTTATTTATTTATTTGAGAGAGAGAGATCACAAGTAGGCAGGGAGGCAGGCAGAGAGAGAGGGGGAAGCAGGCTCTCCGCAGAGCTGAGAGCCCGATGTGGGGCTCGATCCCAGGACCCTGGGATCACGACCTGAGCCGAAGGCAGAGGCTTTAACCCACTGAGCCACCCAGGCGCCCCTAAACTTCTGGGACTCTTATAGCTTTCTTCCAACATGCCTTAAATCTCCTTGAAGGTCCCTCATTTCTCTGTGTCTTGTGGGGGGTGGGGTGGGGGGGGCAGAGACCGGTGAGGTAGACGGAAGGTCTGGATCAGGGACCTCTCCCTGAGCACAAGATCTTGTGTCTGTGGTCACTCTGGCTATAACCTCTGGGACCAGGGATGGGCAGCTTCGATGTGTAGCTACAAAGGTCAACCTGCCCCTCTGAGTAAGTGATGACACCCCACCCATTTTGGAGGATGTCTTTAATAAGGGATGTGGGAGATGCTGGGTGTGTTCCAGAAAGTCCTGAAGGCTACTTCTGGAATGACACCAGTTAATGTGAGCACAAAACAAACTTGGAGCTTTGGCCACACCCAAGTTCTTTGGCTAATTGGGGTACATTTTTCCCTTAGGCCCAAAGAGGAAGGAGCTAACCTTGGCGTGGGCCTACCAGGTGCACGTGCTTCCACATCCAGAATCTCGCCCTTGCAGGTCAGTCTCCCTGTCCCTGACTCGCAGTGAGAACTCAAGGCTCAGAAAGGGTCAGCCACCCGTCACACGGCTCTAAGGACAAGAGCCAGAGAGGAAGCAAGGCCAATCTGACTGCAAACCAGTGACTTATTCCTGGGCCCTTAGGGGGATCCTGTCTTAAATGCCTCCCGGGGGGTCTCCTCTGTCAAGTTCAGCCCCATCCGTGCTCTTCCCAGAGAGTAAATCTGGTGACGTCACCTTCTCATCCTTACCTTCAGTCTGCTTAGAACCTGCCATGGCCCCCTTGGCTGACAGCTCAAAGCTTTCTTAGGATGGCGGCTCCCTCCACCCATCACTGGCCGGTGCCCACGCTTCCCTGGCCTCCTGCAGCCCCCAGCAGATGCCCAGTCCTTCTGATGGATTCACCATTCCTCTGCAGGGACCCCTGTGTCTTTGCCCACGCTTTCCCTCTACCTGCGGGACATCCCTCCACTTAAATCTCTGCCTTTTCTCTCCTGGTGAAGCTCTTGCGTCACCTGGTCAGGGAAGCCATTCCCCCCACCACAAGCTCTGTCATTGTCTCTTAGGGCCCTTCTCCCCCATGGGGCCATAAAGTCTTTCAAGGCCAAGGTATTTATATGTCTCAAACTCTGGTTCCGGAGCTCATAGATTTCTTAAGCAAACATTAATATCTGCATATATGATTTCCCCCTCCGCAAAGGAAGCTTAGGGCTGTGGTGAGGACACATTCACCCAGGTGCATGGCATCTACCATTCACTAAGTCCCCACTATGACCTAGGTGCCGTGCCAAGCACTTTCTATAGAATCTCTCATTGGCTGCACACACCTTATGAGGAAGAGCCGTCTGTCATACCCATTTTACCGATGAGAAAACTGAGTCCTGGAGAACATGAGCATCTTGCCCAAGGCCTCTCCAGCTGCTTAGTGGCAAATCCCTGATTGTTAGCTAAGCCCAAATGTATTTCTTTCAATATTGATTCAGTCATTCAAAATTCACTGAGGGCCTACTCTGAACCAAGGGTTGTTTGAAGCACCGGGGACACAACAATGAACACTAGAGAAGGCCTGTGTGACTGTGAGTGTGTGTATGAGTGTGGGAGCATGTAACTGTATATGTGTGTGAGAATGAGTATATATGTATGAGTATCTAGGAAAGCATATGTGTGGTGCAGGCTGCAGGTGATACCTAGAGTGAGAATCAGGGAGGGCTTCCTGGAAGAGGTGATGTATAAGCTGAGACCTAGGAATAAGTAGCAATTTGATCAGCAAAGATGGGACATGGGGTCATCTCTGGGAGGGGAGAAGCAGAGGTGAAGGCCTACAGAGAGAAAGAGCACAGTGGCTTGGGGGGATGGGGGAGGAGAGAGGGCAGAGACTGCTGAGACAAGAGACAGCAGAAGGAGGCAGGAGTCTGAGCATGGAGGGCCATCCCAAGAAAAGTCACCTTCGTAGACTTTTAATGACTTAATCAGTTCAGTGCCCCACAGAGCTGGGCTGAAGATTTTCCGTAGGATTTCCAAGAGGATTTCCTGTGCCCCCAGCCCTGCAGCATGTTTCTTTACTGGAAGAGTGGAGAGGGGATGCAGGGGCTGGGAGGGAGGCAGCCCCCGCTCTCAGAAAGCTCCAGAGTGGAGGGGAGTGTCTGTTGGGTCCTAGGCCAAAAGCCAGAAGTTGAGTTTGGAACTTGGGAGCTGACCAGCTATGTAGGCCTAGGCAAGCTGCCTTACCTCTCTGAGCCAAAAGTTATTTTGTGTGAAATAGACAAATCCCCACGTATGTGCCCTAGGAATCCTTGCCCTGTTGTTTCCTCCTGGAGAAAGGAGCTTATTTTGCCCAAGAGGGTTGGCTCAGGATAGAATAAAACATTTATTGGACATGCTCTGATTCCTTGCGGCCCCCAGCAGGCACTAATGCACAGGGAGGAGAAGCTGTCCCAGGGACTTTCGAAGATGAAAGGGTGTCCTCAAGAGGGATGGGCTCCCTCCTGGCCTCTCAGGCTCTCTTTGCCAGTCTCTGGGCTGCCTCTCCACCCTGCCCAGAGGTCAAGGCTGCCAAGGGCTTTGGCATTTTCACTCTGGCTCTGCACCAAAAGGAGTCTGACAAGGGGTACTCTGCCCCTTTAGGCAGCGCTGCGCGGGGCAAGTGAGCATAGCAGTGAGGAGTGCGGAGATGGGAGTCCTTCTTAGCTGTGAGGCCTGTGGTGTGTCTCTGTGAGACTCAGTTTCTTCATGGAGAAAATGGGAGAAATAATTACCACTGGGATAGTTGCAAAGGACTAAGTAGACGGTGGATAGAATGCAGTTGGCATGGTGCCTAGCACACAGTGAGCACTCAGTGAAGGCTACGTAGCACAGAGTTCTTATTTCTCGTCTTTGCCTTTTTGTCTAGGAGGACTCCTGATTAGAAATGGGCGGGAGGGCGTCTGGCTGGCTCAGTGGGAAGAGCATGCAACTCTCGATCTCAGTGGTTGTGACTTCAAGCCCCGTGTTGGGTGTAGAGATGACTTAAAAATAAAATCTGAAAGGGGCGTCTGGGTGACGCAGTCAGTTGAGTGTCTGACCCTTGGTTTCAGCTTGGGTCATGAACTCAGGGTTATGAGATCACGCCCCATTTCAAACTCAGTGCTGAGCTCAGAGGTAGAGTCTGCTAAACTTTCTCTCTCTTTCTCCATCTGCACCCCGCCCCCCCACCTCAAACCCTCTCTCTCTCCTTCTCTCTCTCCAATAAATGAATAAATCTTAAAATAAATAAATAAAATCTTAAAAAAAAAAGGAAATAGGGGCAACATCAGCTTTGGGGTTTTTTAATGGTGGTAAAACAGGCATAATGTAAAATATATCATTTTAACCATTTTAAGTGTGCAGTTCGGCAACATCAAGCACATTTATATGGTTGTGCAACCCTCACCACCATCCGTGTTCACTTTTTCATCTTCCTAATCTTAAACTTTGCCCACGTGAGGTAGGAACTCCCCATTC
Organism: Taxidea taxus jeffersonii; assembly: GCA_003697995.1. Taxonomy (NCBI): domain Eukaryota; kingdom Metazoa; phylum Chordata; class Mammalia; order Carnivora; family Mustelidae; genus Taxidea; species Taxidea taxus. The sequence goes on along the minus strand of ML103709.1, from coordinate 16,610 downwards.
CCCGGCCCCCAACCCCTGGTGACCACCATTCAGTCTCTCGTTATCTAGGAACTGGCCCATTTGAGGGACCTTATGTGAGTGCAATCATACAGTACTTGTCCCTTGTGTGATGGCTGACTTCACCCGGCACAGTGTCCTGGAGGGTCATCGGTGTCGTGGCAGGTGTCAGAAACCCCCTCCTTTTTAACGCAGAGTACTGTTCACTGTGTGTACAGACCACATTGTGTTTATCCTTTCACTTATCAATGGACACATGAGTTGCTTTTACCTTTTGGGCATTGTCAATGATGCTGCTATGCACATGGGCGTACAGACATCTGTTTGAGCCTGAGCTTTCCATTCCTTTGGGTGTATGCCCAGGAGTGGAACTTCTGGATCATACGGTAATGGTAATTCTATGTTTCATTTTTATGTTGTGTGTTTTCAAGTCTCCATTTCTTCTGCTTGAACAGAGACCCCATGGCCAAATGGGAGCTCCTTCTCTACCCTCTCCATGTATTCACAGAGTGAATACAGACTCTGCCCAGCACCAGGCTTTGGCACCCAACCCAAGGGTCCTCTGGGCCATGCTGACCTCCATGGTGACAGTGTAGTTGGAGTGTTCCTGGCCCCCCACTGACACCCAGCATCCAGCCATCCCTTGTTGGGTAGCTCCTGCTCTTGCTCTCACTTCAGAGAGGAATTTAGGGGCCACTTCCTGGTTTCATGGAAATCCCTAGATGAAGCTGAACCATAGCCACCAGGGAACACCACCGACTGGGAAGATTACCTCTTCCTGCTGACAGCCCAAGAGACTCCACTCCCAAGGCCCCATTACCTCCCCAGCCCCACTGACCCTCCAGAGTTTGCACTCAAGCAGCTTAGTGTCCTAGTTACAATCATGGGCTTTGGGAGCAGACAAATTTGGGCTGGACACATAGTGCTGGCAGCTGCTGGTTGTGTGACTTTGAGAAAGTCACTCTCCCTTGGAGACTCAGTTTCCTCTTCTCCAAAAGGGGACAGTCGTAGATTCTGTTAATATCGAAGTTGAGCTCATGCATGGAAATTCCTGAGCTCTCTGCCTGGTTCCATAAATGGAACCTTCATGACAAGGTCATGCCTGGTCAGGCATTAGACTAAAGGAGGAGGAGCTTCCAGATGGAGAGGCTCTGGGACAGTGAGACACTTCTGAGCAGGGTCCTTGGGGTCCCAGCTGAGGATACTTGGGAGGGGATTCTCCCCCCACCCCATTGTAGGAGGATTTCTTATGCCCTTGGCCTGGGTGTAGACACGTTTCCCAAAAGAGTCAGAGGCTCTGCACCTCCATCCCTCCTTGTCCCCACATGCTGCTCTGGGGTGTCTCCTAGGGTATCTAAGTCACAGTCAGCTGCATCTTGGCCAGGCAGGGGAGGGGGACACTGCACCACCTCCCTTCCACCTACCCCTGCTCCAGCCTGAAGCTCTCCAGTTTCCATGATGATACACAGGATGATTCCAGAACTTCCTATTCTTGCCTCCCATTGTCCTTAGAGTCTACCGCTACTCGCCCCTACATTCAAACCCCCTCCTATGCTACTTCATGTAAGCAGGAATGCTCCACATGAAGTTACAGAGCCCTCCAAGGTCCCCCTCCCACATTACTGTCCTCTCTGCTTCACTTGGGCTTGTGTTGGCCACGTCTCCCTGCTGGGATGACGCTGTTGGTGTTCTGGAACCAGGGACAGGAGTTTATAGTCTCCCCTGCCTCCTGTCATCATGTAAACCCCATCCTGCTGAAATCATTTTGGATGCTTGTTACACACTGAATGTGCTTGTATGATTCCTCCACTGAACAATAAGCTCTAGGAGGACAGGTACCTGTCTGTGTCTGTCTGATCTTCCATTGTTCCGTCAGAGCCTAGTTCAGTTCCTGGCACAGAAGGCACCCCCTTCACCCCCGCAAAAAAAAAAGAGTTTTATCATCCAACACAGTCTCTTGTTCTTCCTTCCACGAACCATCTGCCAGTGGGACAAGTGGGCTGTCCAATGTTTGGCAGCGTCACATGTGACTTGGATGGACAGAACAGGAACTAGTATAGAGGAGCTAGGGCACTCCATAAGTGGTCTTTTTCCATGAAACAGAAATCTGTCGAAACCCTTTTGTTATGGGTAGTCAACTTCCCGATTGTCTTTTAATCCATCGTACATTTCTCTGTCCTGTTTGCGAGAAGACCATCAGAGGCTGGCCTCACTCTGTCCATCATACCCTTGCGGATCTACCCACCCACTGACCCTGATGAAAAAAGAAATCAGGCTGATCTGGCATGACTCATTCTTAGGGAATCAGTCCTGAGAATCACTGTTTTCTCTTTAAGGTGCTCTCACAAGCCCCAAGGTTTCTGGAATACTGCTCAGGCTGACATTAAACTTACCATAACTGTGTTTGTGGAATCTCTTGGCTTCCAGATTTTGAAAATGCAAACCACACTTGTCCATTTCTTAGGTTCTTTCAAGTATGCTTAGGATATCTTTCAAGGATAGAGAGGATTCCCTGGGAAACCAGGACAGTAACTTGGCAATCCTGTGTGCAAATTCTCTTGTTGCCCTGGAATGAACTCCTCCCAGCCAGGAGATTTTAACTTCTGTGCCCACCCTGCAACCCTGTGCCCTCTCCCCACTGCCTCATCTTTCCTGGCCTCCTGTTTCCATTCAATGATATTGAGTCAGGTCTTTCTGGGTCTGGTGATCATTTTTCCTTGCTGGTTGTGGTGGGTTGTAGTGTAGCTGATGACCTCCAAAAAGATATGTCCATTTCCTGGAACCTATGAATGTGAATGTATTTTTAGAAGGGTGTCTTTGGAATCATAATTATCTTAGGGGTCTTGGGATGACACCATCTTGTATTACAATGAATCTTGAATCCAATTCTAGGAGACAGAAGAGAGAAGCAGAGATGGGAAATACGCAGTTACCAACCAAGGAACATCTGGAGCCAGCCAGAGCTGGAAGAGGAAAAGAATTCTCCCCTACAGGCTTCAGAGGGAGTCCGACCCTGCTGACACCTGAATTTCAGACTTCCAGGCTCCAGAACCATGAGAGAATATATCCTTTTTTGTTTTAAGCCACCCAGTTCGTTCTGATCTGTTACAGCAGCAGTAAGACTCTAGCGTGCTGGTGGAGACCGAAACCTTTGCCTGCTCTTCCTCATGAGCCCTCTTTGTGATGACCACACTAGACCTCCCCTCTAGCCTCTTTGCCTCCAAGCTCACCCACTTCAGTCCCTCAGCTTGATGTTACTAATATACACAGTCAGGTCGCATCCCTGTATAAAGCCTATCAGCTAGAAAGATCTGTTCCAAGTGACAGAAAACCCAACCCAAACTGGCTTACACAAAAAGGAATTTATTGGCTCATGAAACCAAAGACCAGGAGCTAGGGCTAGCTTCATCTCCGCTGGATTTGAGGGCCAAACAATGTCACTGGAACTCGTTTTGCTGTGCCCTGCCGCCTTCTGCTCTGTTGGCTTTGGTATCAAGCTCTGCATGGCGAAGAGATGGTGGCAGCAGCCCCAGCCCCTGCATCCAGTTAGATCAGAGACCAGCAGAAAGACTCAAAGACCTCCCCCAGGTCCTCAAGCCAGAGCCCGGGGGCGGTGCCCATTGGGCTTGATTGTCCATCTCTCAACCAATCGCTTTGGCCACACGAATGGAATGTGCTGATTGGCTGAGGTCTAGGTCACATGCCCCCTCCGCAGGGGTCCTGGTGGAGTTGCCTCTCCTTGAGCCAGGTGCACTGGAAAGGAAGAACAGGCAGGGAAACAGAATCCTGAAAGAAAAATCCCACTCCAAGGCTAGCAAATGCATGCTGAGGAGCTAAAACCAAAGAAACAAACAGGAAATGTCCATGCAGGGGCTCTTCAGTGGTTCTTGCCAAGATGCATCAAGATCGGAATCCCTGATCTGCAGCCCAACCTCAGTTCCAAGCCACTTGATGTCCTCTTGCTTTTATGCTCCTGTTCACATGGTCCCCTATATGCAGAAGACTCTTTCCCCCTTCTCCACACTCTTCTCTGACCAATTCCTTCTCCTCCTTCAGGACTACTCGACTGGAGCCTTTACCATTACTCGGGACCTCCAAACCATCCTGAAGTCCATCTACACTGACCCTTACCCCACTGGAGTGAACTTGACTGCTAATGAATGTATCTCTTCTTCTGAACTCTGTCCTCCATGAGAGCAGAGATTTGTTTTATTCTTATTTTATTTAACACACACACGAAGCCCTTTCCAAGAGCCAACCACCATCCTAAGCTTTTTACAAACGTTAATGCACTTCATCCTCATACTAAACCCACAAAGGAGGCTCAATTATTAACCTTACTTTAAAGATAAAGAAATTCAGGTAGGAAGATCATATGTGATTCATCTCTATTTCCTGGGCCCAGCTCAGGGCAAGGAACACCGTAGGTATTCAAAAAATATGTTTTTCAGTTTATCTGTCCTGGCTCTCCAATCTTACCACAATGGCCATATCCTCAAATATTCCCATTCCCCAAGTTGCCCACATTCTGAGTCTTCCCAGCCTGGAAAGGGGTGTTGCTGGTTCCTCGTCCACCGTCCAGGCTAGCAACCCAACAGCTGTCACTGAAGCCTGTGACTGTGACCCACTCAGGAAGGTTTGGGCCCATGAAATCCCTGTAATTAGAGGATGAGGCCAGGAGAATCCCACTTCAGTGCCCCACCCCCACCCCTCTGCCTTCCAAGAGCCCAGTCGGGGCGTCCCACCCTGATGGCCACTTACCTCAACAGACTCCTGAGGATGACTTTTGTCTCTAGAATCCTAACCTGAAACCTCCTGAGCTTTAACTGGCTCAAAATGAAAATGTGTCAAAGTCTTGCCCTCACAGGAGAGATTCTTTAATTAAGACCAGCAAGCATAAAATCTTAAAAAAAAAAAAAAAAAGACCAGCAAGCCTCCACGTCTGTCTGCAGACCAACCTGGTTCTGTCATTTTGGTCCCCCTGTCCCTACCAGGTTCATTTTCCATGCCTCCCCCACCACTCTGTCCCAGCTGCCTCTTCCTCACAGGCTGTCTATCCTATATGACCATCCATCCCTCTCCCTGCTCTTGCTCCTTTTCCTTTGTCTCCCACCCCGGTCTCTTTCTGCCTGGTTATGCCTCTTTTTCCTTGTCTCTTCTGCTGGAATCTTCTCTGCTGTGTCCCACCTCCCCAGTGCATGTCTGGGCTTTGTGTGTCCCCTGGATATCTGCCTGTCCCCCCTCCCCCATCCTTGGCTAGTTGGGATGTCCAGAAACAGGCCTGGGACTTCTGGCTTTCTCATCAGAGTAAGAAAACCCCTCTGTAGCTGGGTAGCCACAGGGTCCCATTCTAGGAGCCTCTTCCCTGTGGTCTCTGTGCCTCTAGGCCCCTCTGCCCAACCCAAGAAGCAGGAACCCTCCGGGCCACATGGGCAGGGTGGCCGTCTGCTGCCCTGAGGACCCAGGTCGCAGCGGCTTCCCTTAATGAGCGCGCCTTCAGTGACACATTCATTATTCCTGTTTGGTCGCTTCGAGTCAAAACTGATTAGTTACACTTACTGCCGCAAAGATGTAATGATTTTATTGTTTATCTTCAATTTATTTTGATTAACATCTCCGTTCTTTTCATTGCAAGAGCAATTAGGTGCAATCTAACAGCGACTACTTTAATTTTGTTGAAATTAAGATGAATAAGTGACGGCTTATGGTGCTTTGTTTAACAAATAAATCATAGTTAAGAGGAGTGTATTAGTAATAAATGAAAAAAGACAGCTTAATTAAAATGCATGGAGGCAGCCTCTTGATGTACATCCAAAACCCAACTCTGAATTCCAAAAATCGGAGGTAGCTGAGGGTTAGAAAGACCCTCGCCGCCATTGGAAATGGTGATCACAAGATGACAGACACTGTGGTCTAGTTTTGGAGCTGCTATGCAGAGAAGAGGAAGGTGCATATTATGAGCCTCGGGAGACAGTCACACCTTGTCAGCAGATGCCACCAGGAACCCAGGTAGAAACCAGACCTGGGAGCAGGAAGAGGGGCCTTATCCTTTCAGCAAGAACAGCAAGAACCGTCTGTTAAGCCCCACCCTGAATTCTCCCTGGGAACCCACTTAGGGCAGGGGGCACTTCCCTCCCCCACTCCACCGAGGTTGCCTTGGGAGGTGGGGGGAGCCCGGTGCCAAGCCAGGAGCCCCAGGGCAAGTCTCTCAGTGTGATCTCCTCCCCCCTGGGCTGAGAGGGACTTCCCCATCTCTTGATTTGGAAACAAAGTGCAAAAAGTCAGCCCTGGAAAGTTTCCCGTGTGAAGTTTAAAAGCGCTTGTGCTGAGGAGGCTGGCTTTGAAGCAGCTTGCCGGGCCCCTCGGCAGGCTCCTGCGAGTCAGAGGGCCGGCCTCGCCTCAGATCCGCTGCGCCAGCCTCTGCAGGGCTGGGAAATGGGAATTGTTTTTAAGCGGAAAAATTACTCGTGGAGCTCACTCCTTTGCCACCGCTCTTCTTTTGTTCTCAGTTGTCTATTTCCTCCCCCTTTTCCTCCTCTTTTGCTCCTTCTTTAGAGAAGAAGAGCAGACAGACCTGGGTTCAAATACATACGCAGTCTCTTACTAGCTGTGTGACCTCAGGCCAGTGACTTAACCTCTCTGGACCCCAGCACTTACTCAGAAAAGCCAGGGCAGTAGTGCTGATGAGGCAGGGGTGTTGTGAAGGTTAGCCAAGGTAACTGCACAAAAGCGCCCAGTCCCTGCCTGGCCCAGAGAAGGAGCTCAGGAAGCATTATCTCCCTCTCGGTCTACAGAACCTCCCACCTCTTTCTGTCTGCATTGCTACTAACTAGACCTTCATGGCCAAGTCTCTACATCCTCACTGGGTTCACTTAACTCCGCTTGTCCTTCATCCTTCTGCATTCCAGCTTCACTTTTCCTTTTCATCCTCTCAGCCCATGTCACCGAGTACCCACCTGTGCCCCCCTTTAGACGATACCAGGTCTGAGTAATCCAGGGATGGGCCTGCCCTCAAAAGCCTCCAATCCCACACCCCAAGTCCCTGTGGGACTCCTTCCTAATGGTAATCCCAGGCCTGTGTGTTCCAAAGCGTCCTCCCCCCAAAATGAGCACTTTCTGTGACAACAGGGGCAATGCCCAGCACAAAGCCTGCCTGGCCCACATCAAGCACTCGATGGCTATTGATTGTTCAATCACACACCCAGTGCTGGCCTGTGGGCCATCTCCCGTGGGGCTGACTGTAAGGGCCCAGAGAGGAACCAAGCCTGGGTGTGTGCTCTCAGTTCAGGCGGGGACACAGATACCAAAGCAGGCAATGACACTGTGGAGTGGATGGTGTGGGGACAGAGCAGAGGAGAGGACAAGAGGTGATAACCCCCTCAAGAAGGACCAAAGGCAAAGGACTTATATGAGAACTGAATCTGGCTTCAGCTTTCCTTCTACTTCTGCAAAGGAGAAATCAGGATCCATGGGGTTTCCGTGTACCAAGGTCCAGACTTCTCCTCACTCTACAAGCCCCTCACCCGTCATGCCTGGCCCTGCCCACCCTTCTGGTCTTAACCCCCTCCTTCTTCCTGGTCCTACCACACTGGCCTTCCTACTGGCCAGGCTCCCTGCTGCCTCCCAGCCCTGGCACATGTTGGCCACCCTGCCAAGAAGTCTCCCTTTAGCAGTTCCTTTAGCAGTTCCTTCCCACTTCCTGACAACCACAACCCTGGCTCCACCCCTGACTTCAGGTCTCAGCTTCTATGTCACCTTGAGAAAGCCCTTCCTGAACCCCCAGCCCGGGCCAGTTTCCCTGGATCTTAGGTCTCACTGCACTCTCCATTCTCCCATGGCACTTGTACAACTGTCATGAAATAATTATGGAATTGCTGTTCACAGTCTGTCTCCCCAGCTAGACTGCAAAGTGCATGAAGGCAGAGACCACGCCTGCCTTATGAATTGCTGTATCCTCGTGCCAAGCAAAAACACTTAATAAGTATTTGTTGAATAAAAGCTAAACAGAATGCATAATCTTCTATAGGCTGGACACTTTAGACATACCACGAATAATCTTAAAATAATCCTAAAAAGGAGGTGATTGCTGTTCTTATTTACAGATGAGGACACTGAAGCTTAGATAGGTGTGACTGGTCCAAGGCCATGCACTAGGTAAGTGGTCTTGACCCCTCATCTGTCTGACTGAAGCCACACTCCACCCAGGAAGCATCTTTGAAGCATAAAAGCTCTGTGTGTGTGTGTGTTTCTGTGTGTGTGTCTGTGTGTGAGGGGAGGAAGAACAGGCTTTTTCCTGCTTGGGTCTAAGGACAGGGGAGAAGCTCCCCCATCCCCCTTGGTGTCAGTGAGGGAGGGACAGCAGATTCCTGAGATGTGGGATCCAGATCTGGGGAGGTCCAGGGAGGTGGCACTGACACTTCTCAGGAGGGGCTTGGGGGACCCCAGAGAGCCCGTGGCTTTCCCCGCTGAACTGGCTTTCTGGTACTTTTCTTGGCCCCCAAGGCTGTCGACAAGGGTTTTACGGGGCACACTGGTGCCCAGGGAGCCCTAGTTGCAGGCAGCTACCACGGTGGCTGCTGCCTTCCGGTAAGTATGAACTCCAAGAGGGGAAACCCGAGTCACTGAACACCTCCTGTGTGCCCCCCACCAGTGCCCCTCCTCACCACCAAGAGCCGCTCGACGCCTTTTAGAGATAAGGAAACTGCAGCTGGAGGAAGTGACTTGTCCGAGGTCTCCGCGGAGAAATTACTTAAGCTCCATTCCTGGGCTGCCCTTCCAAGAAGGGATAGAGGGAGGGACAACGAGTCCTCCCGAGCAAAGGGAGAAAGGGGTGGAGAGTGAGGGAAGTGAGCAAGAAATAAGAGAGGGAGAAGATGGTGAGAGCGACCGAGGAGAGAGGGGTAAGCAAGCCAGTCAGCACCAGGATCCAGAGAGAAAAAGAGAGGCGCAGTGAGCAAGAGAGCCGGGGGCCCAGGGGGAGCCCGGGAGAGGAGAGCAGACCGAGAAACGCGGCAGAGACCGGGAGATGAAGAGAGACGGAGGGAGGCCGGCAGAGACAGACAGATCCGACAGCCAGAGCTAGTGACAGTGACCGGGGCGTGGGGGGCGAAGAGCGCGCGGACCCGGCGCGGGACGGCGGCGGCGGGGGCGGGGGAGCCCGGGGAGGGGGAACCGCGGGGCCGCCTCCTCCCGGCGCCGCCGCCCCCCTCCGCCGCCCCCGCCCTGGGCCGCACGCGCCCGCAGCCTGATGACCGCAGCCCAGCCGGAGACGCGCGGCCCGCGCCGACTCGAGGCGGCCGGCAGCTGGCGGCGCGGGGCGGCCCGGGGAGCCGCGAGCGCCGCAAAGACGGTGGCAGTCCCCCCGGCTCGGCGCGCCCTGATTGATTTGTCAGCCGAGGCGACAAAACAGCCCCTCTGATCCGCGCGCCCGGTCCTAGGCTGCCCAGGCGCCGGGCCTCCCTCCCGGCCTCGGCCGGCTCCCGGGCCGGTCCCGCAGGCTGGAGCGCCCCGCCGGCCCGAGGAGGGAGCCCCCCGCCCCCCGGCCCGGGCCCCGGAGCCCCTCCCCCGCCCACCCCACTCCCCCCGCCCCCATCTCGCACCTCCTCCGGCTGGGCCAGGCTCGTCCCCAGGCCCCGGGGCTGCCAACTGCCCCCTCGCCCCCCCTGGGCACCGTGCCAACACCCCCAGCCCTCACCCTGCCGCTCCCCCCCAGCCCGGCGCTCCCGCCTCCCGCCCCCCGGCCCCGGCCCGGGGCCGCCCGCAGAGCCGGCCACACCCGCTGCGGAGGACTCGGAAAGGTAAGGAGGCGCCGAGGCTCTCCCCCCAGGGGCCAGGGGGCTGCGCGGGGGGCACGCGCAGGGGTCCGCGGGGCACCCGCGTACTCGGACCGGGAACCGCCGCTGCCACCGAGCGAGGGACGCCAGAGAGCCCCGCCGGGGCCGGGAGGGCTCGGGGCGAGTTAGAATTGCTTAGGGAGGACCTGGTGGGAAGTGGGTGAGGTAGTTACCGGCTGCGGGTCCTGGGACCAGGGGGTCTTGCTCTCAGGGGCAGAGATCTCCGTCCCTGTCAGTTCATCTTCTAAGCAATTCCCTTCGTCTCTCGTCTTCATCTCTGAGTCTCTAGAAATTTATGGGACCATTTTCCTGTGTCTCTTTTGAGGACTCAACTCTCTGCCTCTCTCTAGGGTAGAAAGAGCTTCTTCTCATTTCTTGCCCATTCAATTAAGCGTATTCTCTCCCTGCTCCAATTTGGAAGGATTTTCTTCCTCTTTCTCCCTCCCCAGCTTAGAAGGAAGTTCTCTCTCCTAACAATTTACAACCATCTTCTGTCTCACTCTCCCATTTGGAGGCTAAACCCCCTTCTCTGCCACCTCTTTACCCCACTTAATTCTGAGTGTGCAGACTCAATCTGAGGTTTCAAGGAGGGGGTGGACCTTGTGTTTTTTTTTTTTTTTCTGGTGCAGGGGCCAGTAATGGGGACTCATCACCCAAAGCAGCAAAGCAAGGTACCAGCAATCCATGTTAGCCTCCAGGCAGAGGGCAGCTTCCCAGGTGGAGGGGGCATTTGTTTCCAGGGGCAAGGAGGGAAGACTTTACCCCGGAACAAAGAATTGAGGGCAAGGAGACTGTCCCAGCCCCTTCGAAGGCTGAAAAATCCCAGCTTCTGGGCTGAGGGGCCACATCGAGCTTCCCTCCCCCATCCCTTTAACTTTAAAATAGTTTAATGAACAGGGAGAGAGAGAAATCATTTTTTTTTTTCTGCGTGGTGAGCAGTCTACAAAGAGAATGGGGAGAGGAGAGAGAGAGCTTTAACTCTGATCCCCGCAATTAGTTCCCTGGGATTGGGAAGGGGGGGCAACCGGGGAGCCTCAGTTCTTCAGATACAAAAGCATTTAGATCGCTTTAGACCGGTTAATCCTGAGTCTGGCTCGGGTCTCTTTTGTTTCCCAACTCCATTGTGGGTTTTGTGCAGTTTCTCTCTGTTCGCGTGATTGACTAGCCAATGGATGGTAATTATCCAAATGTCCCCTCTGTCCTTTGACTGACTTCTCCGTATTATGGGCAACTGTCATGCATTCTGTCATTCCATATCATATTACACGTATTATCATATGAAGTCTCCCCCCCCCCCATATAAAGGAGGGAGCCTCAGCCCAGATGCTGCTGCTTTTAGAAGGAAGGGCCCTGAGAAATTGGTCCTGGGCACGGGTTCGGAATACAGAGCAGGGGACTCCCGAAATGGGAGGTTCTGCAGGTAATTTGTTGCACTGGTTGGGGGAGGGGGAGGGTGATCTGTGGGGTTTGGGGTTAGAATGACTGTGCTGGGGGCTTGGAGCAGGCTTGCCAGCTGGTATTCCTTGGCTGGACCCTTGGAGCAGTTTGGACAGATCCGGCATACCTTATGGAGAAACTTAGAACCAGGCTTCTGACTCCTGAATATCAGAAAAGTCTGCAAAGCCAGGTCTTTTGGGGGGGGGTACTGGAGCATAGTGGCACACGCTCGGGACAGCCTTTGAGGTCCCAAAATGTACCTCCTCTACTTGTGGCCCTTCGCAGGACAAACCCTTTGGACTTTTGTCCCTGTTTGCTGCCAAGCAGACTGAGGACAGAGGAGCCAGCCATATCAATTCCAAACCTTGACGAGATGATCCTGAAGCTCTGAGAAGGGGCAAGCTTTTCCAAGGATGCTTTTGCACAGATAAACTTAGTGCCCCTTGGTGCAATTGTGCATGCCATCACTTAAGAGGGAGGCAGGATTTATAACAAGGAGGCTTTGCAGACAGAGACTCTGGGGTCCTCTGAATCTGTGGGCAGGACTAGCCTTTCTTCTGCTAAAATGGGAAAAAAGTGTTTTATTATTGCAATGGATATGAAGTGCTGCCCAGATGTACAGCCTTGCAGTTAATTACCTTGTTCTTCATCAAATATATGAGCAATAAATTCTCCAGAAGGGAGGTGTGTGTGTGTGTGTGTGTGTGTGTGTGTGTGTGTGTAAATGGATGGATAGATGAATACAGAAGAGAGAGAAGCTCACACTCTTTTCAAGACCACAGAAAAAGGCAGGCTATTTTATGGGGAGCTTGATACACTACTGCAAGATGCTTTGAATTTTTTGATGATCAAATATACATGATCAAGCTGTGCATGTTAGGGTGTGAGGTGCACTGACGGTCAATGGCTATTGATCAGGCTCTTAAGTATTTCTGCTCAGTTTTATAAATATAGATGGATCCCAGATGATTTAAAGAATTGGATAGTTAAGAAACTGGCATTCTACATTTCTTTGGAGAACCAGAAATAGCTAGTCAGTTACAAAAATCACAGACCATTTTTACCTGCCCCCCATACCTTGGAAAATGTAAACTTCATCTACAAGGCTTTTCACAAATAGAGTAAAAATATTCAAAGTGTCTTGTTTGGGGGTCTGCCCAAAACAGTCATTTTATCTGAGCTTTATTCACAGACTGGGATTTTACTTCCCTCTATGTCTCTGTTTCTGTCTCTGTCTCTGTTTCTATCTGTCTGTCTCTCTGTCTCTCTCTCTCTCTCTCTCTCTCTCACACACACACACACACACACACACACAAACACATAACCACAATTTTGTCCCACACTGACATGCTACTAAAGAGATGGGGAGAATGTCATTTCTGGGAGTGGAGTCTAAGGTCCTTGAAACCCTTCTGGTTAGGAACAGGGTGAACTGGCCACAAGGATTTTCCCAATTAACTAATTTCTCGCTAATCTAAGGATCTATTTAGAAAGGTGTGGAGGGAATGAGGCGGGGATGGAGATTTAAAGATAACCTCTAATTGGTCTGGAAAAATTCAGTCGACACCTAGAAAACCTCTTTTTCTTTCATTCCCCTCCTTCTCCTCTCCTACTGTTTTTCGCATCTCTTTCTCTCATTTTGCCTCAGAGAAATTAAAAGTGGACTTTGGAAGAAAGGGGTAATAAGAAATAGTTGGGAAGTGGGGAGGAGAGAGAGAGAGCAAACTTTTAATTTTTTAAAAAATGGAGTTGCTTGGCAATCTTATTTGTAATCATCCAATTAGTTATTTTCTAGAAGGATCATGTTCAAGAAAATCAGCCTTCACCCAGATCGGTGAAACTTAAACATACAATGTATAGTTATGTTTTGGTTTCACATCTTAAAAAGACAGAGTGTAGATTTTAGATTTTTTATCTGCAGAAAAATCTTTTCTAGCTAAGAGCCCCTCACTGGGAGAGCTCAGGCATTTCTATTGATAAATCCTCTCTAGAAATAGAACTGAAATTGGCATCCCTCAAAAAAAAGTTGATCCACCAAGAAATGGATGAATCAGTCCTGATTGGGTGGACGTGCCCTTTCACCTCATTGTGTCTGACCTATCACTTAATTAATCTCTCCCAGATGCAGAGCTGTTGACAATGCCAAAGATAAGCAGTATTTTGAACAAAGCAGGAAGCTTTTTAAAGAACAAGACACAGTGAGGTTTGAGGCTCTTAAAAACGTGTAAATCATCAGAATCTAGATGGAGAGTTTATTATAACATAGCTGGAACCGAGGTGGTCCTCTCTTTGCTAGAAACTTTCTGTGCTTTTCTTTAACCAGTGATATCTACCTACATTCATTTTCTGCCTCTCCTCTCCCTGATGGTCCCCTTTCTTCTGCGACTCCCTCTCTCTGGATTCAAACTATCCATGGCTGGTTTACTGAAAATTGTCTTCTGCTTCCCAGCCTCGTCTCTGGCTCCTCAGATCCTTTTTATAGCATAAGGACAATCGAGGTGGTCAGCTTCGGAGGCTTTGGGTGACAAAATATTGACTGCATTTGCTAGTACCTTATGAAGGAAGACATTTATACTGGAGGCACCTTGGTGACTTACAAGGAATAGTTCATTAATTAAAAGACTTGCTAATTGCTCCTTGAATTACTGTACAGAGAGAGTGAAATGAGTTTGTAAAAGATAACAATTTGGGGAATAAATGTGTGAGGGGTTTGGGGGGTTTTTTGGGGGGAGGCATTTTAAACATTTTTATAAACAGGTCCTAGAAAATGTGTTGCTTTTACTCATGCCTCTATCATCAAGTATTCAATTGAGCTTCAATTAATGATAATATATGGTCCGGGATCCTTAGCTGGGTTGACTGATGGAAGAGCTTTGTTGAATTTGGTGCAGGTGGCACTGTTTAATAAGCACAGGAAAGAGTGAATAATGTAGTGCTTGCAAAGAGAAATAAATGCAAAATAGATTGCTCTAATTATGGCAGCCCCCAGAAATGGAGATGCAAGCTGAAATGGCCAACTAGCTGGGAAATTCCAAATAGAGCTGATTGTCCCCTGCCTTTTTTACTTTCGGGACTGACAAGGTAGTGTAAAAGTAAATTCGGGTGAGCTCATCCGACTCAACACAAGCATAAATTAAAAACCTGGTCTGGTGACCTATCAATGTTTGCCTTAACTGTCTAGAATCCATTACCAGATAGTATAATTCAGCTCCAAAACGGGGCCGTCTGAACACTTCTTGCAAGAGATCAGCACAAGCTCATTACTAATAGTCTTCGTGCTTTATTGCAAAGTGTCAGGAGATTTTGTTTTTGTTTTTGTTTTGTTTTGTTTTGTTTGAATTTCTTTATGCCCAAGAAAATGAGTCTATTGGAAATCAAAGTGTGAATACTTAAGTAAACAGAATTTCCCATAAACCTGCAAAGGCCCATAATGATTTTCATTTGTGCAAAGATAATCGATGGGACATTAGTTGTTTTAATTAATGAAAGAGTACAAACTGGGGAGGGGGGCATGAGGGGCTGGGCTTCAGCTGAAACCTATGTGATAAATGACTGTTCCTCACCTAAAGAGACAATGCCAGCCTCCCAAATAGCAAGAGATTTGCTAATGGTGCCAGTGGAAAGTTGGGCTGGGGTAGAGGAAGGGTCCTCCTGGAAGTAGCCAAGATGAGTATTTTTCCTTCCCTGCCAACTCACTGTTCCCCTCAGAAATGTATCATGTCCTACATCAACCTCATAGGAGAGGAACCTTCTTACTTCCAAGAAAGGTGCATTTTGTGCTAGGAGCCTCCTAAGTTTTGTGTTGGTGAAGTAGGACCTTTGGCTGGAAAGCCAAAATCAGCATTCTTTAGCCTGAATTAAGGAAAGCCTGGGGCTGAGTACATGTGAGTTTCTTCATGAACTGGGCTGAGAAATTTACTGGGTCTGCTAGATATGGGGTGATCTGTATAGCAATGCCTACAGCAGGTGTGTAGAGACTCTCTTCCTAAGACTGGAGACTCAAGGAGGAGCCAAGTCCAGCATGGTCAGCCCCACCCCCCACCCCGGTTTTGTTCTGTGGGAGTGTTTACCAAGCCCATCCCATCCGAGGTTCGGTCAGTGCTGGCTGGGCACCCCTGTCAATTAGCGAAGCTCATAAAAGGTTTACGAGGAAACCTTTGCTTACAAAGAGTTGAGGGGTGTCCTGGTGCCGGAGAGGGGTGGCAGAGATGCCTCGAAATTCAGAAACGACTGTGGTAGGAAATATTTCCAGTCTCAAGTGCATGTAGACACAGGAGTTGTCAGCTAGTCAAGAGTTGGGCTGCTTCCGCCCCCCACCCCCCCTTTTTTCACACAAAATCATCCTGACTTTGCTTTCAGCAAAATGTGGTTCCCTGTGTGAAGAAATTTATTGCTGTTATTTGTGCTTCGACCTAAAAGGCAATGAGATTAGCAAAATGGCCCTTCTAGGACTGGGTAGTATTCTGGGTTAGATTAAAAAGAAATTACCCTCAAGGAAAGGCTGTAGTTAGACCGGCTGAAAAAAAAAATGTGACCATCTTGTTGCAATATTTACTGTGTCTGTCTGTGTGTGCGTGCACGCGCTTGTGTGTGCCCGTGCACGCACTTCCAAGGCAATTTACATCTTTGCATGGAAATTAGTAGGTGGGGGAGATACAATCAGCTATTGTGCATTTTGTGACATTTGTTCTTTAAGAATAATCTGATGTGACAGATTTGTATTGTTGACAACGTGATTTAAGCAGGACCCAGATACAAACTTTCCCCACCCAAATCAATAAGGGTAAATCCTTTGGCTGAGGTGACCTAGTAGTATTTGTATTTCTTTTACCAATTCGCTGTAATAAAATTGCACATTTTGTCACCACTTTGAGAAACATTGCCAAACACCTTAAAACACATGTCACACGCCAGCAGCCCATTTCCCTCCTCCGGGAGTTTCTACATCTGGAATCATAATCACAGATAAAAACCTTGACAAAATTGCATCTGAGCACATTCCTCTCCGAAGCCCTTACTTCCTCATAACATTTAATACAATATTAATACCTGCCTACCGAAATGCAGGAGGGAGGAAAAGGGCTGCCAACCTCCACGTTTCCTGATGCATCATGTTCAAACCTGAAATTCACACTTCGTGTTTCATTTTAAGTTCTGTGCATTTAACAGGGCCCTAGAGAGAGGGCCCTGGTTAGTTCCCCAACCTGCTCAGCTGACGCCCAGAGAGGCAGTTTCGGAATTGTTCAGATCGCTGCAGGGAGAAGGGGAGGAGGAATGGGGCTTTGCTCTGCCTGAGATGGGCATTTATCTATCCACAGACATGGGCTTCTTCTTGGAAACAAG
>ML103708.1:22411-36236 GCA_003697995.1 Taxidea taxus jeffersonii | reverse complement strand
GAGGGCCTCTCCCGGCGCTCGTCAAATATTGACTCTCTGCACTCACTGGCCAGAGTTCAGAGCCAAGGACCAGCGGCAGCACGGGGCCAGTGTTTGCTGAGCGATTACCACAGCCCAGTGCCTTGGAGGTCAGATTGTGAAACAGCCTTCGGTGGAGCCGGGCCTTCTGAGAGCCTTCCGGTCCTGCCCCGGTGGCGGTGGTGGCAGGGGTGGGGGGAGCTACTTAACAGGGAAGGAGTTGTGCAAGGACATTTACAGAGGCTGGAAAGGTGGTCCAGTGCCAGGGAGAAGGTGACTTAAGAGCATCTGCGGCCCTTTACCATCCTCCTTCTCCCCTTAACTGTACCTCCATGTAATCCAAGCCTTTTAGGGCCAAACAGGCCTCACCAACAGGGCTTGTCCCAGAGAGCTCCCTCTGGACATGTCCCTTTTCCTGGTCAGATAGGCAGAGTGGCGGATTATTTTTAGAAGACATCAATTTCCACTTGGAGACCGAGAGCCTCTCTTCTCCCTATTCCCAACTTAACACCCGAAATGCCCTCAGAAGCCCTCCCTGGCACTGACCCGGTTTCCAGAAGTGTTTGGAAGAGCTGTTGAACTGAATGGCACTACTGATCGGGCAGACCACGATGGAACAGAGTCTCCTTCCTCCTGCTGGGGCCCTAAGGACTTGTGAGGGCAATGGGGGAGGGTCCGGGAGGGTAGCAGGGCCCTCTGGGGTGGGCATAAAACCAGATCAAGCCTGATATGTGTCCCAGATGGTCTACAGTGGCACAGTCATGATACAAACGTTCTAGACTGTCAGTATGGAGCCCCGGGGCACTGCGGCTACCGCGTACTTACAGACAGCAAGTACGGCCTAGAGAGCCGATTCACCTCATTCTTACAAAGGAATTTAACTTAATTTAATTGAATCTTTCAAAGTTTTAATTAAGTTAAGTGGAAATGTAAATAGGCCTATGTGGCTAGTGGCCAGCACAGTGAGCGCACAGGTGTGAAGCCTCCAGACCCAGGCTTCCCAGTGGGCAGGGAAAGGGGCCGTGCACGGGGGAGAGAAGGTTTGGGGCAGAGTACAGGGCCTTATCCCCGTGCCCTTGGAAGGATTTCAGGGGGGTATGGATGACTAAAAAGGTTAGAAAACTATATATATACACTCATGCCTTTATCTGAGGAGATAGTCTTTTGCTTTCATGAGAAGCACAAAAAAAGCCCTGATCTCAAAAATGAGAGACAATAACTCCTGGATCCGTCAGATGCCACTTACTTCTCCAGGGAAGCCTGCCTTGATCCGAGAGTATAGGGTTTCTCAGCCATATGTCTATGGTACTTTTCTTTGTAGCATTAGAAATGTATAAAATTATATGTACATAAATTTTTAAGAAGATCTATTTATTTGTCAGAGAGAGAGAGAGAGAGTGCACACATGCAGGGGTAGGGAAGAGGGAGAGGGAGAAGCAGGCTCTGCACCAAGCAAGGACCTGATTCAGGACTCAATCCCAGGACCCTGACCTGAGCCGAAGGCAGACACCTAACCAACTGAGCCACCCAGGTGTCACAGATAGATAGAGAGAGATAGATATGGATATAGACATAGACATAAAATTTTTTTAACTAAAACTCATCTTATTTCACTAAGGGTTAAGTCCCATAAATTAAGCAATAACCAGATCTGCTTTTGCTCATCAATAAATCCCCAGAGACTGACATAGCGCCTAACACATAGAGGATAGGCACTTAGATTGGATAGCCTGAGGGTGGATAGATGGGTGGATGGATGGACGGACAGATGGATGATGACTAATGGATAGAAGGAGGCAGGCATGCAAGCATAAGCGAATAAACAAATTAACAAACAAATTAGGGATACCCTTTGCCCCAATAACTGTAATTCTCAAAAAGCAACCAAAGACCTCCAAACTGACATGGGGCTATACCACTCCAGGCTGCTGTCCCAATCAGAACCGTGCAGGCATCCTTTTTGTTCCCCCATCCCAAGAGGAATGCTCTTTCCTTCTTCTCCATCCATAGCATGTTGCCTGGTGATCTATCTGATCTCCAGGAAACTTAATTGCTTAAGTCTACTTTCCCCACCAGACTTCTAGAAGGAAGGGACCTTGTCCTTCTCAACTTAGTATTCCTCAGGCAGTGCCACTTCTATCCTGCAGAAGCATGAGTATGTTGGAGGCCAGTCCACTCTGACCCTGAGCCAGCCTGGCTCACTGGTCTTTATACAGTCACTCTCACCACTCACAGCCAGGGTAAGGTTGCCAGATTGAGCCAAGTGGAAACATAGGACATACCATAAAATGTGAATTACAGATAAACAACAAATCACATTTTTAGCATAAGTACATCCCATGTAATATTTGGGACACACTTACAGTAAAAAATCACCATCATTATTAATCTGAAATTCATTGGACATCTCCTATTTTATCTGGTGACCCTACTCCAGGGCCTCAAAGGGAGCAGGTAGTCAGTAAGTAAGGAGTGTGGGTGGCATGGGGGAGGAGGGAAATAAGGAGATAAATGACCAGCTCTGTAAAGTCCTAAGGCTTCAGATAAGTGTAGAACGTGCAGTTACCGGCTTATCTGCAGGTTCTCTTCCCCAGCACCATGAATGAACTAGCTCCCCCATGCTTCACCAGACAACTCATTCATGCCACGGGTCACATCAAAGATACACTATCTTTCCTCCAAGCACCAGTCCTTCTGCTCCCCCCTCCCCCGAACTGCCACCCACTCAGGGCCAGCTGTGTGTGCATGAGACTGTCCTTTCCCAAGGATCTTGCATAGATTTGCTCATGTAAACCTCACGACAAGCCTCCTGGGTGGGTACTAATCAAATCTTCATTCCACAGATGGGAAAACAGAACCTAGAGAAGTCAAGGCCCGTTTCCAGAGTTATACAGTGTGACAGAGCCAGTAACCAGTCCTAGGCAGTGTGTCCCCAGTGCCTGAGCTCTACACCGCTTTCTCACACAGCCACTCAGAAAGGCCAGTTGCAAGGGCATCAGGGACCGGAGGCAGAGTGAGCAATGTCACTCCTTCTTCCTCTATAGGAGCCGCCATATTAAAGTCAGCGACCCTGATAAATAAGAAAGGCTTTCCAAAGGGAACACCACCAAAAGTCCTCATGTCATGAGTTCTGTAAAATGGACTCACAAAGATGCTACATTTGGCTCAAAGGTTAAATTCCAAAGAACCATCCCAACCCCTTTCCAAACTGCCTCAACAGGTGGTGATGACCCACGTAGACAGGCCTGGCCATACTCATGGTGGGAGCCAGCAATCGCACAGAGGCTCCATGCTGTGTGTCCCAACACACAGGAAATAAGCCCTCTAGGCAAGGAAGAAGTAGGGGGGAGCAGCATTCCTTTCTCATGAGGTTCTGTAACTAGGGAGGGGGTGAGGGAACAGAACAGAAGAAGGGGAAGAAAAGCTCTGATATGAGAGTTTCCGCTGGCTCGCAGACCCTCTCTGGCTCATCAATGAGTCCTTTCAGGGTTCCCTCTCCCCAACTAACTTATCATTTCCTGTCCAGCACACTATACCCATTGATGGGGTATCAGAAAATCCCACCAGTTTATACCAGAAGGACCCAAGGAGATTAGACAGGAATGTGGGAGGTGAGGAAAGGAAGAGGCAGGAAGGTAAGGAGTGGCTTTCCACCTAGTATTGTTGGATTAAGACAGGGTTTACTGGAATACAGGAAGCTGGCTCACCTTTGGCTCATCATAAGTAGAGTGATAAGGACAATGGGATAAAGTCAGGTACTAGGGGGCAAACATGCAGGTCTGGCCTCTCCAAGATGACTTACTACCAAAAGCCTGCAAGTGAAGGAGTGGACCTTGGTTGTGGGGGCTAGGGGTGTATTTCTCTTCTTTGTGTTCTTACTGGCTTACACCAGGCTTACAGCCCTAAGGAATAATCTAGAACCTCTCAGTTTTCCCCTCCTGGTATAGGAAGTGTTTCTGTCCAAGCACGGTGATTCTGCCTTAACGGGTGCCTAGGCCTCCTGCTGTCACCTCTGTGACCTTCTACCCTGGGCCACACTGATTGGTCCAGAGAGGGCACCTGACTCAAATCAGGCCAATCCAAGTCTTCCCTGGGATTTTTCAACTTGAAACTAGGAGAGTCAATCTCTCTGGTGTTGGGAACAAATAGATATGAAATTCAGGAGCTATTGACAGCCAAGTTCCTCAGGAATCTGAGGACAGGGCCCAGAGAGAAGCAGAGAGCAGACACAGACAGAAAGCAGCTGTGTTGTCAGCAGGTGGTCCTAGAGAGCCCACTGTCTCACTCTCCTCTTCACCCTCTGTCAACTGCACGACCATGGCTGGTATCTCCTTCCAACCGAGTCTCCCATTTGTCTGAGCCGCAGGAGTGTAAAACTATCCCTTGTGGCCCAAAAAGTCTACGCAAGTGAGCTGGCACCAAGGGAGGTGTCTGCAGGAGAAGCTGTGTGAACACTCCTGTGCACATTAGAGAGTCACACACACGATGCACATGTACGAACAGGGTGGTGAGAGCCTTACTCGGTGAGACAGACGCAGTGGTATGCCCAGTTTGTGTCTGCAGTTCAAGAAACTGCTTATTTTCTCTTTCTGTCTCTCCTGTGTGTTTGCTTTTCTTTGCCTGCAATGACGTGGTGGCTTGTGTCTCACCTTGGTTGTTTACAGTTACATGTCTGCTCATGCACACAGCACCCACGGCCGCCCTCCTGCCTCCCCACCCCAGTTTCCTACCCGCCAGGCAGAGGAGGGTGACAAAGCTTGACTGTTAAGACCATCAGAGGAAGCCCACAAAGCCCAGTGGCTGCCTGTAATATTCCAGACTGAGCCAGGCCCAGCTAGACAGGCGAGGTCTCCTCATTTGTCCCTCGGCTCTGACCGAGACACTGACCCCGAGAGCTCAGACACGGGTTCTCCAGATGAGTGAGGACATACGAGCGGCCAGCCCCCCAGAGACCCAGGCCACTGCAGGGGAAACGGGGTACCATCTAAACTCAGACCAACTTACCTGCAGGTCAAAGAACTTGCTGTACCTCCGGTAGATGGTCTGGGACGTGGAGTCGGACCAGGTCACATTGATGATGTATACCTGTGGAGAAAAGGTAAGATCAAGTGAGTGGTGGTGAAGGCCAAGCTTCAAGCTGTACCAGGCATCATGACTGGGATTACTCCGTGGCCACGACCATTCCTACTTCCATCCCCAGAATCCAGCACAGTGTCAGGTATCACACAGATGTACACACATTTGTTTAAACACACACACACACACACACACACACACACATCTAGAAGGATATTCAGTAAACTACTAAGGATGATTATCTTAGATTAGGATTACAAGTGGTTTTCATTTCCTTCTTTTCATTTATATGTCTTTTATACAATGAACATACATTGGGGTTGTCAAAAATTCCTACTGCTTCTCCAACTCTTAAGCGAATGAGATTCTACAAGAGGTCTTTCCAAATCGCAGGTGCTGGGGCCCCACGATCGGAAATTCTGCATTAGTAGATCTGGGGTTTCAGGACTCAAGTATCTACATCTTATTTTGTTTTTTAAAGGCTTTATTTTTTTTAAGATTTTATTTATTTAGTTGAGAGAGGAGAACACGAGCAGGGGAGAGGGGCAGAGGAACAAGCTTCTTGCTGAGCAGGGAACCCAACGCAGGGCCCCATTCCCAGGACCCCGAGATCATGACCTGAACCGAAGGCAGATGCTTAACTGACTAGGCCACCCAGGTGCCCCTTAAAGGCTTTATTTTTATATAGTGGTTTTAGGTTCACAACAAAATTGAGCAGAAATTACAGAGGGTTCCCATACAACCCTGGCCCTCTCCCACCACTTGAGTGGTGCATTGTCAAAACTGGGCATCTATCCTTTTTAATACACCACTTCTGCTGTAGTTGATCCTCAAACCCACTCTGAAGAGCACACCAGGTGACCATAAGCATTTCAGAGATGCTCGATTCAGCCCAGTATCCCTACGTCTCAGACAGCTCAGGGCTGGGCACAGAACAGAGTGCCCAGATGTTAGCGCGTGTCAGGTTTGTTAACTTGTCTGAAATGAAGGCATTTCGAAGACCCCAATCCCAGTGTCACCCCACTTCCTGGGGCTCAGGCTCTCCATGGCTGCTGCCTCAAGCCAATCTGGGAGGCTCCCTGGCCCAGGAGGAGGGCAGGCCTGCTGGCTGAAGAAGGAGAAAGTCCCCTGCCACACAATCTCTCTGCGGTTAAGGGACAACACTGAGACACCCATGGGACCCCTGCCTTACTTCCTTCCTCCCAAGAGACGGAGTGGCTGTGTCCTCAGTTCTGGTTCCCTCACTACGGTGCCCGTCAGCATCTCCTGGCAGGCTTCACAAAAACGCAGATTCCAGGCCCCTGCCTAGGGATTCTGACTCAGTAGGTCTGGGGGGACTCCACCTGTGAGAAGAAAATGGCCAGCGAAGCCAGGGGTCTCAGCCACCGTGAGAAGGAAGGAATGTGAGCAAAGAGGAGGAACATTTAGATCCCTTGGCCTCAGGGTAGCTGAAGTCCCCGGATGCCCAGAGCAGGGCTGTCTTAGTCTGTCCCAGCTGCTATAACAAACTACCATCGACTCGGTGGCTTAAACGACTGACATTTATTTCTCACAGTTATGGAGGCTGGAAGTCCAAGATCAAGGTTTCCGGTGAGACCGACTTCCTGACTTTCGTTTGGTCTCCCTGTTTCTGTGTCCTCATGTGGTGGAAAGAGGGCACTCTAGTCTCTTCCTCATCTTCTGAGGGCACTCACCCCACCCTACCCCCTGGGGCTCCATCCTCCTGGCGTCATCTAAACCTGATCACCTCCCAAAGGCCCTGCCTCAAACATCACACTGGAGACTAGGGCTCCAACATACGGATTTGGGGGGACACAAATGCTCAGGCCACAGCAAGGGTTTTGCTCACAGGGGTATGGGGCGTTATGTTTGGCTACGCAGTTAACCTCTAAGCAAACGAGCTCTGAGAAGTCCTCCACCCCTTCTCCCCCACCTGAGCCCCCTCACAGAGTCGCCTAGCTCAGCGCATTGTTCACTGTGAACTGAAACCAAGGAGAGGGTCATAAAGCAAAGCAAAGAGCGAGGGTTGCCACCCGGATGTGGGGTATTCATGACCTGTTTTATGTGACCCTGATAAGAAAGAATGTAAAGTCAGAGGCCATCCCTATTTTCACAAGCCCAATATAAACTGTTGACTATGATTATAATAGATAGGGGTGTGCTTTGCTTTAGATCATATATAAACATATATCTCATAGAATTAACGGTAGGAACCATTTAGGTAATGGCCACTTCAGTCCACCACAGTGCAAAGCACTCAGAAGCATTAGCTCACTCTATCAACAACGTAGCTACCATTGTTACCTCCATTCTGTACAGGAGGTAGCTGAGGTTCAGAGAAGCTAACTAACTTGCCTGAGGTCACACAGCTAGTAAAACAGAGCAAAGGACTTGAACCCAGGTCCAGCTGCATGCAATGGCCATGCTCTGGACCACACTGGATATCTTTCTGCATGTAAATTTAAGAGTGTGGATATTTAAAGCAAACTACTTAATCAGGACTGAAAGACATCTTTCTTAATAAATCTCTGTGTGGCCTGAAAAGTCTGTGTGCCCCTTACATAGAAGATGGGCCTAGAGGAACATGGGGGGCGGGGGTCATGTCAATTTTGAGAGAAAGAAGAGGCAGAACTCAGGGCCCAGATGGAAGTCAGTGGATAGGAATGCTATAAAACTAGAGAAACACAGAGGAAACCCTCACACACAACTGGCTTCATTGACTGTGGCCAGATGCTCTGGGGTTTTCACTGGGGTTATAACCCATCCCATCCCCCCTGCTGACTCCTGGCTCCTTGACCCCCAAATCCTACTGGCTCCATCTCCCCTCCCACCACATCTCTCCTTCCCACAGGTCCCAGGCAGGGAGCAGATGTTGTACATGGCCAGGTGCTGCCTTCCTGACTTCTGCCTCGGCGGACACACTGTAAGGAGGCCCCAAGCGGCAGTGCCCTCCCAGGAGAGAGCCTTTGGGCCATTAGACAGCAGCCTTTCTCCCCGGTCAACCAAGCGGGGCCTGGAGGAAGGGCTTAACTGGGGCTTAACATGACCCATGCTCCATCCTCTTCAGTAATTAGGGGCTTCCCTTCACCTCCCAGGGAGAATTAATTAGAGGCTCACAGCCTCTGGCAGCTGGGAGGCCTCTCCATGTGCAGAGGAGGAAACTCAGAGCCAGGATGGTGATTTGCCAAGGAAGAAGCAGACACGCAGTCACACCTGGGTTTCCCTCTCGGACCACTATTGGCTGTTCGGACCCTCAGGCTCCTCCTCTATTCAGTAGGCACAAGCTCGGGGTCCCCGCTATGCTGGTTACCATAGCAGGTGTGCTCACCCCATTAGTGCCAGAGCTGGGACAGGAGCCCAGACCTCCCAATTCCCAGACTAGGACTAACCAGCACACAACCAGAGCACCCCCTCATCCCCTGCAGAAGTCCTTTCCCTTCACAGAGAACCATCTCTGCCTGACCCTTGACCCATCCCAAAGGCAAGCCTCTGGAGAAAAGCCAGAGGACAGGGCGGCGGAAGTTGCCCTGTGAGCCCTACGGGCCACAGCCACCAGGCTGCAACCCAGCCATGCTTCCCCTCAAAACACGTTTCTTTCCTTTTTGGGCAAAGGCTTGCTCTCTGCTTCCCATGCTCTGAGTGAGCATGAGGGGATTTGGGTGCGGCGGTGTGGCAATAAATCCTCACCCAGGTTCCCCCAAACCTTTAGGATTTACCAAAGGCCTCCCCAGCCTCCCTCGTAGACTAATGGTCTAAATCCTGAGTTGAGGAAATGATCAGAGACCTCCCTGCAAACGGAAGCCCAGAGGTCTGGGGACAGTCTCCGGACCCCTTTCTTTCAGCTAGGCAGCCTCTTGCAAGGGCTCATCTGCTTTCCTCCAAACCTTGAACCTCCTAGATTACCATTCCAGGGGAGCAAGGCAAATGCAAAATCCCGGCCCAACCCACACAAACCCCAATGCACATTAGATTCTCAAGCGCCTCGGAGCCGGCCCTGCTGGCATGGGAAACCCTAGTGATAAACCCCCGAGAAAGAGCAGGTGGAGGGGAAGGGGGACAGGGCAGAGGTCATCTGAGACAGCCAGCTCTGTTTACCAGGCCTGCGTCAGGGACCCAGATAAATTCTCCTCCGGCCACAGGAGCGGCCGAGATAACGTTACCCCACAGCTGGTTCTCGAGAAAGGCTTGCAACTGAACATCCTGCTTCCACACACTCTACTTGGGAGTTATGTTTCCCGGGTGGAGTTTCC
This sequence comes from Taxidea taxus jeffersonii, assembly GCA_003697995.1. Lineage (NCBI taxonomy): Eukaryota > Metazoa > Chordata > Mammalia > Carnivora > Mustelidae > Taxidea > Taxidea taxus. The sequence continues at coordinate 26,892 of ML103708.1, read as the reverse complement.
CTTACTCTGGATTTTAAAAGCCCAGGGATTCTATTTCCCCCGTTTCTGGCCATTTCGGGCAGATGGCAGGCACCTAGGGGGCTCGCTGTTGATCAGCAACTGTGTCAGGTTCCTGTCGGAAAGGCGGCTCCAGAGTCACACATCCACCCGCCCCGCTTACCCTCTACAGAGGAGGGTCCCCACCACAGACACAACCGGGGAAACTCTCGGCAGACCCCCACCATGATGCCTTGGTCTGGCCAGCTCAGCCGCTCTGGACCACCGTCCATCCGCTCAGCTCAACAGGCCCAAGAAATGTCTGAGGCTTCCAATCCTTCCAATAAGTAACCAACAAACAACTCCAAAGGAGTAAGCAACTCCTTTCAACAAGTAAACAGCCATGATGCCAATCAGACCCACGGCTTAACTCCAGAGCACTGAGAATGAAGCCCAGCCCAGCCCAGCCCAGTTCCTACGGAGGGACGTTCACAATTGGACCTGGGCTGCAATGAAAGAATGACCCAAAGATATGGCCCAACCATTCTCAGAAAGCCTAGGACCTGCCCCATGTCTAAGTAGAAAGGGCCAGTATAGACCTATTGCTCCCTGTGCTGACAAAAGGAGTTAGGAACTGTGGAAGAAACCGTATATCTTCGTGGCACTGTGGCTCTGTTTACTAAGGAAGGTCTTATTTTCTCTGGACCCCTGCCAGCTACCCCTGGCCCCAAGCCAAATGGAAACTCAATGACAATCTCTCTTCACCTGCTCACACCATAGTCCATCAGGTGGCTAGGACTAGGGCTGCTACATACAGTTGTATAAGTTGTTCACTGCCCAAAGACTGCCCAGCCAAGGGGCAAGTAGGGGCTGAACTCTCACCTATACCCTGCACCTCAAACTGTGCACTTTGGCTGGAAGCTGTACGCACAGAGAAAAAGGAGTGCCATATTCTAATGCATATACAGTGCTTCTGGCCAGGACACAGCACCCTGTTGCCCTGGGGGGGGGGGCTGTCACTGATTTTGGGGGCCCTTGATGTCACAGTACGTCCTCAGGATCCAGCTCTTCAACTCCCCGAAATCTTCTAGATGGAGGGATGCTTAACATTTGGAACTGAAGAAGTCTGAATAAACACAGCCGGTAAAGGGGAGTTTACATCTGGGGATATGATTGTTGCTCTGGCTTCTGGTGGGAACAGTTCATCATACCAAGTTCTCCAAGAAGATGATGCCAGCCCATCTAAGGTATCAATCAGCTCTAATCTTCTACTCAAAGGGTCCCATGTACTTTGTCCTACCCCAGGGAGGGGAGGCATGGAACACAAGTTCCAAATCAGGCCAGACTGATCCTTGAGGTCCAAACTACCCGGGAAGGCAGAGGACCCCAGGGCTGCTGCCCCTGGTGCAAGTGGCTACACCAAAGGCTGGGCCAATGCCCCCTTTCCTCCCAGTTGGGCCCACTGAGTCCCACAGTAAGCAGTGAAGGCCATAGTGTCAAAGACTCTTCTTGACTGCACCCAGATAGAAAGCCCCAGAAGCCAACATCTGGCCTGGGTCCATTAGCCAAGCATCTAGCCATCTCTTGCAGTGCTCCTAGTCTGATTTCCACAATTAGCCAGTTATTATATCTGCCTTTATTTGCTAATTATTGGCTCAGAACAACCCAGCACTGGACACATGTTGTATCCCTGCAGATTTAACAGGCTGAGTATGTACCCACCCCGCCAAGAGGAAGGGCAGTAAAAGTCTTCCTCGGCTGCTCTGGTGTTCCCTAGACCCGCCAGTCCACAGGGCACACTGAAATGATGACTGACCGGTGGGTCTACCGGGTGAAAATCCATAAGGTTTAAAACACCAATGAGGTCAAAAGCAGCAACACTTGTGGACTATCCCACTCACCCCCAAAAGCAAATCCCCAGTGGCCAAGGGTAGACTACAAATACATCTGGCTCAGTGTAAGGGTCTTGGCCAACCTAAAACCTGGTCGGCAAGATCATGTTTAATAGCCTGTGGCTACTTGGCTAAAGTTTCTGCTCACTTCTAGGGTATGGCCCTATTACAATTCTAGGGTGGGTACTTGTTCTTGGGGTGGGGAAGATGGTGACGCTGCAGATTTGGGGAACAAGCACCACCTAGCAGCTTGGACTGGAGGGTGCCCCCCACCCCAGCATGCACACACACAGGTTGACCACAGAGTTAATGACCAGTTGGTGGAACCTTTCCCGTGCTCACCCCACCTACTCCAGGCTCGCTCTGGACTTCGTGTTTTTGCACTAGTCACAGTAAACACAGCTGATGCGACCCCAGGAAGGCTCTGGGAGAGACGGCGCATATACTGGCAGAATGTTCCTCCCAGAATTACCTGTCCACTAGTCACCAAAACATAGCCCCCACCGCAGCTGGCCTACATCAAATGACCCTCACCTGGGAGAAAGGGCTTTTTATTTTATTTTATTTTTAAGATTTTATTCATTTATTTGACAGAGACAGCGAGAGAGGGAACACAAATAGGGGGAGTGGGAGAGGGAGAAGCAGGCTCCCCTCTGAGCAGGGAGCCTGATGCGGGGCTCGATCCCAGGACCCTGGGATCATGACTTGAACTGAAGGCAGACGCTTAACGACTGAGCCACCCAGGTGCCCCCAGAAAGGGCTTTTTAGAGGGGTTTGGAGAGGGGAGAACGGGCTCCTGTACCTTATCAAACACCTTCGAAAGTGTTTAGTGGGTGCCCATCTCACTCAGTGTGGGTGCCTGCTGTTGTCTGCAGGGATCACGGCCTTGATTCCTTATTTAACTTGAAAGGTAGTGGGTAGGCAAGAGGGTCTGGGAAAAGCCTCTGTATCACTCGCAGCTCCACTTACAAGTGGAGCTAACAGCTGTTACCTCACTTCTGGGTTGTTGTGAGGATTCAGGAGCTAACCCCATATCTCTCATTAGCATAGAAGCTCCCTGAAGGCAGAGTATAGCATCCTAACACTCCGAAGGACACTACGCCTAAAAGGTACTCACTTAATGTCCCTTAAGTAAGTGAAGGAATAAAACAACCGACAAATGTGGAGCGAGTGCTTGCCTAGTACCTGGTTTTGGGCCAAGCTAATGACAAGGCAATGTCCTCCGACCTCCAGGCTCTTACAGCTCAGCCTGGCAAATCAAGCAGGGAAACAGTGCAAGAAGGAGTCACAGGGTGCCAACACGTGGGGCTCAGAAAGGACCAAAGGCAGTGTTGGCACCATGGAGAGGGAAGACAGCTTTGAAGGCATTTGATGAGTTTAAATATTGGCTCTACCATTTCTGTGCTGTGTGGGCTGGGGAAAGTGTCTTGAATTCTCTGAGCCAGGGTTTCCCTGGCTGCAGCATGTGGTTTCTTTTTTTTTTTTTTAAGATTTTATTCATTTATTTGTTAGAGAGAGAGAGAGCGAGCACAGGCAGGCAGAGGCAGAGGGAGAAGCAGGCTCCCTGCCGCGCAAGGAGCCCGATGTGGGACTCGATCTCAGGACTCTGGGATCATGACCTGAGCTGAAGGTAGCTGCTTAACCAACTGAGCCACCCAGGCGTCCCCAGCGTGTGGTTTCTAATGGGAGTCTCTCAGTCAATGTGGTGATGGACACAGGGCACATGGCAAGCACCCAGTGAACATTCCCAGGAAGAGAGAAGGTGCGAGCCAACTTCTTTCCCTTTGTGTGAGATGCGGAGCATGATGCCAGGAAGTGGAACAGAAGAGGAGTGGGGAGTGGCAGACAGGGACACAGATGGACGAGGAGGGACACACGTGCACGCACACGCCCACACGCCCATGCGCGAGGGCACACTGGCAACGGAACCAGAGCTGGCCTGGGAGAGCAGAAGGGCAAACACTGACTGCTGCCTGGAGCTAGGAGAACAATGGCCGTCCTCAGGAGCCCCCCCGCTGAAAGGATGGGCTAGCTGTGGCAGGACCCTCTGGGTCAGAGGCTTTTTTTTTTTTTTTCTTCTTTATTTCACGTTTCCTGGAGGGGAAATGAGTGTCTAAAGTTGGAACTCTCAGGATTTACAAACCCTCCATGGACCTTAAAAGAAGTTTCCGCTGTCAAAGCTCTGTGTATCTGACCACCAGGACTAGGAGACAGACAGTAAGAGACCGTTCTTAGAAACTTTTTCTCATATGCACCAATTATTGGTTTCATCAGGAAGAACTCGAATAGCCCCGCCCACTTCACGGAGCATTTACTACATTCCAGGCATTGCTAAACACTTTGTCCGGATCATCTCAGTTAATCCTTGGCTACCACCTCTGATCCACAAACGAAGACACCTAGAGAGGTAACTGGTCTACCTAGTCGTACTGGCGGCATGTCACAGAGCTCGGCTTCAAACGTGGCGCTGACTTCATAGTCAGACCACCTCAGCCTCTTCAATAACTACACCAGATGGCCCGGAACAAAGCAGACTCCCTGCCCCAAGGCTCTGCCCCCGTGCTTCTATCTGTGGCTCTATTAGGGGTGGCTTCGCGTGGGGGGGAGCTATCC
>ML103708.1:6474-17411 GCA_003697995.1 Taxidea taxus jeffersonii | reverse complement strand
AGAGAGCTTGTACTTGGTGATTTTTCTGGAAGTTCTGCCTCCAGTTTTGGAAATCACCAGCTCGAATGGGGAAAAGAAAACAAGGGGCTCATTTGTTCTGAGCTATGGCTATGTCTCGCTTTCTTTGGCAGCCTGTGACCATCCTCACCTCCCAGGAACCTACATCAGTTACTGAGGGGTCAGAATCCAGCCCTTTTTGGCTCCAGGAGGAACAGCTGAAAGAATTAGAGGTGCTGAACCCAGAAAAGGCATTTAAGAGACACATGACAGCTGGTTTCATATATTTAAAGGGCTATAAATATGGGAGGTTCAACTGCAGTTGTATCCAAAGGACGGTGGTGGATACTGAGGGAAAATTATAGGAAAGTGGGTCTTTGCCTAATGTCAGGAGGAACCTTCCAGCCAGAGGGGCCGAAGGATGGTAGGGGCTGTCTTGGGAAGTAGTGGGATGGTCAGAGCAGGAGATGAGTGACCTCCTGTCTGGGATGTTGCTGGAAAATCCCTTCCCACCCAGCCGTCCAACTTCCAACCCTCTGAGGCCAGAAAAAACAAAGTTTTCGCAAAATCCACCAGGAATGCAGCCCCTTTAACAAACAGTTTTCCGCTCTCCACAAATATAGCCTGAGCACCAGCTGAGGGCCGGGCTCTAAAGTAGGTGCTGGACAGACAGACGGGCAGTGAGCCAGACAGCCTGTCCTCATGGAGTTTGCACGGGGAGTGTCAGGCGCACATAAGATCGTTTCTGAGGGTCCGATAAAACCGAGTGCAGTGACAGAAACTGGCAGCAGGGGAGGTGGCTACATTAGACACGTGGTCAGGGAAGGCCTCTCTCAGGAGTGGATATTTGAGTTGACACCTAAATGCAGAGAGCAAAGCACTGCTCCCCCATTGGGGAGGTGGGTGGGTGGGACCTCAGTTTGACTCAATCCAAAACTGGAAAGGAACCCACCCTCCCATCATCTACAAAAGTTAACTCAAAATGAATCACATACCTCCATGTGAGCGATACAACTGTAAAAGTCTTAGAAGAAAATGGAGCCTCAAATCTTCATGACCTTGGACTAGTCAATGGTTTCTAACATATGACACCAAAAACAGCAATCAAATAAATTGGACTTCACCAAGATTGAAAACTTTCGTGCTTCAAAGGACACCAGCAAGAAAGTGAAAAGGCAATCTAGACAACAGGGGAAAATATTTGCAAATCATATATCTGATAAGGGACTTGTATCTAGAATAAAGAACTCTTACAACTCAATAGTTAGATAAATAACCCAACTTAAAAACGGCCAAAGGATCTGAATGGACTTTTCTCCAAAGAAGATACAAGAAGGGCCAATAAGCACGAGAAGAGAAGCTCAACATCACTGGCCACCAGGAAAAGACAAATCAAAACCACAGTGAAATACCAATTCATCTCTACTTAGGATGGCTGTAGTCAAACAGAGGATATAAGTGTTGGCAAGGATGTAGAGAAATTCTAACACACCACACAGAATCACCATATGACCCAGCAATTCTATTCCAAGGTATCTGCCCAGGTGAAATGAAAACTCACATCCACATAAAAACTTATATACAAATGTTTACAGTGGCCCAACACCATAAAATATATATAATAACCAAAAAGTGAAAACCCAATGTCCACCAACTGATGAATAGATAAATAAAATGATGTGTTACAGGGGGCCTGGGTAGCTCAGTTGGCTGAGCGTCTGACTCTTGATTTCAGCTCAGGTCGTGAGATCAAGCCCCACGTCAGGAACTGTGCTCGGCGGGGAGTCTGCTTAAGATTCTTTCTCTAGGGACGCCTGGGTGGCTCAGTTGGTTAAGCGGCTGCCTTCGGCTTAGGTCATGATCCCAGCGTCCTGGGATCGAGTCCCACATCGGGCTCCTTCCTTGCTCAGCAGGGAGCCTGATTCTCTCTCTGCCTCTTCCTGCCACTCTGTCTGCCTGTGCTCGCTCCTGCTCTCTCTCTCTCTGACAAATAAATAAATAAAATCTTAAAAAAAAAAAATAAAGATTCTCTCTCTACCCCTCCTCCTGCTCGCTCTCACTTTCTTTCTCTCTATAATAAATAAATAAATCTTTTTTTTTAAATGATGTGTCTAGCCATACAATGGAACATTATTCGGTTATAAAAAGGAATGAGGTACTGATACATGCTACAGCGGTGATGAACCTTGAAAACATTATTCTAAATGAAAGAAGCAGACACCAACGGCCACATTTCATAAGATCCCATTTATATGAGATGCCCAGAATAGGCAAATCTGGAAAAATGGTAATAGATGAGTGGTTGCCTAAGGCTGTGGGTGGTGACATTAGGGGAAACGGGAAGTGACTGCTCATGGGGTTACCCCAAAAAGAGTTGATGAAATGTTCTAAAATTGACAGTGGTGATGACTGCATGTTATCTGTGAATATACTAAAAACCACTGAACTGCATGCTTTGAAGTGGTAAATTATACGGTAGGTGAATTATATCTCAATAAGGCTGTTTTTAAAAATACTGGAAAGGAGGGGCACCTGGGTGGCTCAGTGGGTTAAAGCCTCTGCCTTCGGCTCAGGTCATGATCTCAGGGTCCTGGGATCGAGCCCTGCATCGGGCTCTCTGCTCAGCAGGGAGCCTGCTTCCCCCTCTCTCTCTGCCTGCCTCTCTGCCTACTTATGATCTCTGTCTATCAAATAAATAAATTTTTTTTAAAAAGAGTAAAAATACTGGAAAGGAAAAGATGTCACTCTCAGTTAAGGGGTTCTTGCCAGACAGGCTCCATTTCTCCATCCTTGCAGTGGGTCTAATTCTTTCAAGGCCCAATCAGGACTCACCGCCTCCTAGAAGCCTCCCAGGACTGCCTCAGCCCCCATGCTCCCTCTACCCCTTCATCTGGCCTACAGCCAGCTTGTGTAGGTAAGGGTCAGGTCCCATCCATCAGTCTCAGAGAAGACCAATGGGGGGGCTCTGACCCCCATGTTGCAGATCATCAACACTGGCACGTAGTAGGTATGCCTGCCTTAGAATGCACCCGGCTTCCCAGGCCCGGTAAGAAGACACCAGGTCCTCTTTCACAGATGAGTGGAAAAAACTGATGCCAGAAACATCCTGCTCTCTTTGCCTGGAGAGTTCACTGGCCCCAGCAGAGCCTGGCGTGCAGTGAAACTTTCCCAATCAAGCAGCAAAACTGGGAACACCGTCAGCTCCTGTTTGGCTTCCAGGACAGAGAAACTGCATTTCCAACCTGCTAACCCTGCTCTGATGCTGGAAGCGTCCACTGGAGAGTAATTGCTGAATGAGGTGAAGTCTGCTCACCTCCTTTAGAAGCGTATTTCTCTGTTCACAATCCTGAGTGACCCTGGAGTCTGGCTCAGCCTCCTTTCATCTGGTCCCACCCAGCCCCTGCCCCCCATTCCAGGCCTATTAGTCTTTCAGCCCAGGGTCTTGTCCCCCTCTCCCTAAACTCTGTATGGGGCATATACAGCTCCAGTACGCCCTTCAGCACCAAAGACGCAGATTGCCAATTTCACGTGGACCCATTCCTCCAAACCATTCCCAGAACTATCCTCAACAGAGTCATAGACCCCTTGCAAGCAAATATTTTATCCTGACTTCCCTCATTTTCCCTACAATATCTAAGGATACTGGGCACATGGTAGATTGTCAATAAAGACTTGGCACTGTCGTCTGATAAAATTCAGCTCCATCCAGTAAAGAAGGATTGAGAGCTTACCATGTCTCTGGGCTCTGCACGGGACCCTGGTGGCCCCAAGTCAAATAAAAGATAGTCCTGACTGACTCCAGGGGAGCTCCCAGACCAGTGAGAAAGAGCGGCACTGCTGCATAATTTGCTGTGGAAGCTAGATTGAGAGATGCCCGTGATCGTGGGGGAACCCAAAGGAGGGGCACCATGCTGAGCCAGCTTCCTGGAGGAGGTGGTGCTAGAGGTGAGGGGAAGGGTGAAAGATAAAGAAAAGGAGGGCGGCACAGGATACCCTGAGCTGGGTGGAGAGTAACGGGGTGTGGGGGGGTGCCTGGCACCTGACGCCCAAGGCAGTGAGCACCAGGAGGTGAGCTGAGAGTCCTTGGCTCTGGGGCTTGAGGGAATGATGCAGGTGGGAGAGAGCAGGAAGGGAGGAAGGCAGAGAAGCAGAGGTCAGGGCTGGAGTGTTTCTCAAGTGGGCACCCTGGAGTGGTTGGGTTGGAGAGGGAGGGAAAAAGGGCTGTGGGGGAGATCTCAGGTCCAAAGGAGAGAGAGGAGGATGAAGCAGCCTGGAAGGAACGGAGGGGGCCCTGAGGGCAGACAGACATGAAGGTTAGGTCGGGCTGGTCATGAGAGAAGGAGGGTATGGAAATGCATGGGGTCTGGTAAGGGGCCGGGAATACACGTGGAGACTGGGAAATCTCCAGACATCTCCGGGCGACCCTGGATGGACCCAGGCAGGATGCAGGGGAATGACTGCAACAGATCTCAGGGATGGGACTGGGGGGAGTACAGTTCCTGGCAGTGCATGGGGTGCTCAGCAGCTCGCTGTCAGATGGCTGACACCTAGGGCCATTCCGTGCAGATGAGGAGTAAGCAACTTTTGGAAAGGGAGAGGGACCAAGCACAACAAGTCCAGGGCTTTGTTTTATGCTCCATTCCCTCCCCGGGTCCAGCTCTGAGAGCAAACCTTATAAACCTCCCCTGCCTCCCCCTGCCTTGGCTCAGAATCCAGAGCCATTTGAAATGAGAGAAGGGAATACCAGGTCACATCTTCTGGGCCCCCACCCCGCTTCTCCCTGCCCTTCCCTGCTGCGAGGCTGGAGGAGACCCCCTTCTCTGCCACAGCCAACTCCGGAACGTCATTTGCTCTGGGGTCCCCTCAGGGAGGAGGAGGAGGGACCTGCCAAGCGGGCTGGAGAAGAGCCACGCACAGCGCCCGGGGAAGCCTGCCAGAGGCTGCATCTGGCCGGCTTCCCGCACTGATTCCCCATCTGGCCCAGGCTCGGAGGTGAGACGAGAAACACACAGCCGGCCTCCTCCCCCAGGGCCCCCCAAAGTCACGTCCTCCAGGCGTTCCCTGAGGGGGGGTGGCCCCTCCCTCTGACCTCAGCCTGTTTCACTTGGCCAGAGCCCACCTCCAGGGAGCAGGCCCCCTCCCCACATCTTCGCTCACACCCAGGCCCATGCAGGGAAAGGCGTGAGCTGCAGATTCCAGCCCCCCAGGCCGCACACCAGAGCCCCAAATCAGGGCCCGCCCCTCTTAGCCCCGTCTTCCATGATGCCAGCTGAGCAGCAGAGGGGGGCTGGGGGTTGGGGTGCTCCTCCCGACAAGGCAGCCTCCATCTTCCCTGCCCTATGTGTGGACTTGCCCTCCAGCGTCAACCGAGGAGTCGGGTTTGGGGAGAAGAGACTTGAAGCCCCACATGTGGTGTCCAACAGCTGCCGGGATGAAATGCTAGCTTTGCCTCTTACCTGATCTAAGATTTTGCACAAATTATCTAATTTCTCAGAGCCTCCATTTCCTTGCCTATAAACTGAGGAAACTGCTTTGGCCAGTCTGAGTGAAGACTAAAGGGGAAATGCATGCAAAGGGCTTAGCCCACACCTGGCCTGCAGCAAACACCCAACCTGTGGCGGTTCACCCTTTTTGTTCCTGGCTTTCTGGGGAGGTGGGGGGAGCGGTGCCCAAGCAGAGAGCCCCGCCTTCACCACTACCGTGGGCTGGCTCCGAGGGCAAGTGGTGAAATCTATGATTCCTTTATTCTTGATTTCATCCTTCCTTTTTATTTTTATACCTATTTATTCTGGGAAATAGACAACCAAACTCTTCTGTTTATTGTATCTACTATAGGCAAAAGCAACTTTAGTGAATTTATTTCGAATATACTCTCTAATGGGGTGCTTCCCAGGCCAATGTGACCCCCAGCGGGCCCAAGCCCCCCACAGAAATTCCGGGGCTCTCATACATCGGTCCACACACACGGGTTCTCCCCCGGCGTCCTGCATGCACCCTGCTCCCCTAAATACAGAGGCAGCGGGTCCAGCAGCAAGCCCCCCGCCTGGCTGTACGATCACGTTCTCTCTGCCCGGATGCGCCCCCCCCACCCCAGCATCGGAGTGGAGGGGAGAACCACACTGTTACACCTGTTAACAGCGAGAACCCCAAGAAGCTCAGAGCGAACCCAGGACAGCTCCTCAGTGGGGAGCAAAGAGGTTCCCTTCCAACCCACAACCCCAGAGGAAAGGGATCTAAATGCCTCCAAACCCCCTTAGAGACCATTCCACCACCCTCTAAATCCAGAATAATGAGTTAAGCCACCCGACAGAAAAATTTGAAATGGGCCAAGAACATAAATAGGCATTTACCAAAAAAGAAATCCACATGGCCAATCCATCCATGAAATGAGACTCAACCCCATGTGTCGATGAAAAAAAGAAATCAGAGCTACAAGACATTATTTTTCTTTTGCTGACTGACAAAACACTCACATTTGGTAAGTCCCAGTGCTGAGGAAGGTATGAGGAAACAGATACATCTCCTACACTGTAGGAGGGATGCGAATTCTTTCAGGAGGGCCCTTTGCCAACATACATTAAAATGAGAAATGCTAACTCTTTGACCCACCAATTCCCCTGCTAGAAATTTATCCTGGGGATAAACTCACAAAAGTGTGTCAAGCTGTATGTTCAGGGACATTGTTGGCAGTATCCATCAAGTTGTTCCAGGATATCCTCGGAATTAAATTCTTTGCAACTGCCCCAAGAGCGAGAGCGTCTAGGTTTGCCCGTTGGAACATTAGGCCAAGGGAGAAGGGAGAAGAACAAGGTGCAGGAGGATCCTTTTTGCATAAATACTCTGAAGGCAGAGCTGGCTCTATCTAAGAAGGGGCCATTCCTTACCCTGGCCTTTATCCACCTGGCTTTAACCCTTCCCTTAAAGGGCTGAGATCCTGGTGCTGGTGGGCCAAGCCACAGAGTACTGCAAGGTTCATGGCACCTGAGAAAGGGACAGAAGCCATCCTTGGCAAGTGCCAAGCAGGCTCAGTGCTGGAGGCAGCCACAGATACAGGAGCTCCGGGCATGAGCAGTGCATCCATTTAATAGAAGAGGATGCTAAGGGCCTGAGAGGGTACATGCCTCCCCCAAGGTCACCCAGCCAGGAGGCGGTAGGATTCCACCCCCTGTGTTCTTTCCAGCTTATAGCATAGCCTTGAGCCTTATATTATGCCTCTCTCACTCCTTGAAAGCTGAGGGAGCCTGGGGATCCCAGGGAAAAGGAGGCAGCCTGCAGACGATGCTGAGCTAAGGGAAGGAGGGCAAGTGGGTTGGGGGGGGGGGGGCTCAGCTGGACCAGCCCAGCCAGGCCAGTCAGTGTGCCAAAGCCTCACTCACTACTGCAGTGATGAGAAAACACGTCAGCACTCACACCCGACGCCCCCACGCAGGAGTGCTCCCGCCTACCGTCCTCAACCAGCTGGTGGCCACTCCCAGCCCCTTAGGAAGAAACTCAGAGGCTTGCCAGGCTATTTTGAAAGCTTGAAGCCTTGCAGAATGTGCCTGATACACACTCTCTGGGGCAACCTTTCACCCATGGACCCTCCAGAACCACATACTCTCTTCCCTTTGTAGAAACGTGCAGAGGACGGAGGAAACGTCCAGTGGGGCTCAAGAGGAGAGAGGGCAAAGATGGAGTTTGGTTCTGTCAGTGGCTTTGGCCAACTTCTCTCACTCTTCAGGCCTCAGTTTCCTTGTCTTTAAAATGGGAAGACAAGGGAAAGGGTGGAGTTGGAATATGGCCACGGGTGTCTCCCTCCACTTCTAACATTCTCTGTGCTCTGGGCACTTCCAGGGCTTGGGGAGGTTTAACCAAGGAATGCTGCGGCAGGCCAGAGCTCAGCCCCTGCTGCCCACAACTCCAGCTTCCAGCACACAGGCTGGGTCAGATGGGAGGGGAAGGCGATTTGAGGTCAGAGGCTGGTCTTTGTGTCCAGCTTGGTCACCACAGGCTCTGTGACCTTGGGCCTACAAGTCTTAGGCTCTAGAGGAGGTCTGGGATGGCAAGCAAGCATTCAGCAAGGCTGAGCATGGGCTGCTGTTCTGAGGGACCATCACCCACCCTGCCCCCAACCCCAGGCCCTGATGCTCACCCCATGACATGAATGGGAGTCTCAGCAGAGGAGTTGAGGAAGCAAGAACACTGTCCCCTGAATGTCAACCACAACTGGAAAGGGTCAGTATTGGCCAATCAGAGAACAAGAGAATCAGACTCTCAGGCCAGAAAGGAACCCAAAAGGTCATTGAGCCCTGACCTGTGCTTGTCTATCTCCAGCGGTGATGGGGACGCCACCAGTGAGGCAATCAATCCGTTCAATCTCTGGGCATCAGACCATCAGGACGTTCCTCCTTACGTTGATCTGAATCTGCTTCATGCTCATTCCTGCCGGACCCACCAGCTCTGCACCTGGGCCACGGAGAACAGACCAAACTCTCCTACCGGAGGTCATCTCACACCCCCCCTCTCCCAGCGCCTTCTCTGCTCAAGGCTAACTTCCCCGCTTCCTGTGGTTGATCCCCGTGACCAGTCCTGGGTCTGCCACCACCTAGGCTGCCCTCCCCGTGCCCCGCTCTCCCACAGGGTCCACAGGAGCCCAGCCCACCCTGCCAGGTAAACACACCCTGAGAGGACAGAAGGGAAGCAGGCTCTCCCGGCCTCCCTCCCTCTATACTTCCTAGACCCTGAACTCACAGGCGTGCATCCAAAGATACGTGAATGCTGCGGAAGTGTGCCCAGCGTGTGTGTAGCCCTCAAACCGCTGACTTCCGCCGAGCTTCCAGGCAGCCCAAACCCTGACACCTGACACGTCCGCTCCCACGCAAACCAACCGCGCTGCCTGCACGTGGCCCACTGATCTCTCGGACCAAAAACCCCAACACATTTACGCCTCCTCAAGTACAATCCCCTTCAAGGTAGTTTTGGAAGCTGGCTTGTGATCTGAAGCACTCTCTCTCCTTCCTCTCCGGGTCCCCTGTAAATGTGAGCAGGGTGACATCATCATCCCAAGTCATGCACAAGCCTTTTTGGTCAGAGACAGAGAACAGAGCCCTGCGGTCACCCCTAGAGACTTCCCTTCAGGTCGGCGCTGACACATGTAGTTCACTTCTGTAGGAAGTGGAGTGCTCCTGGGGAAATCACAGTTGTCTATAACCAACTGTCTTATTTTTCAAACTGAAAGAGGAGCTCTCCATACAAAAGAATCGTCAGCAAGTTTTTTTCACAAAATAAGAAATCCTCTTGTAAATTAAATAAGTCATAAGTTGACCTGTTTTGTACACCTGGAGTCTCAGGAAATCTAGCCAATGAAGAGGCCTACGTGTGCTCCGGCCTCACTCCGTGCTGGACTCCTGACCGAACTCCTCAGGCATTCCATCACATCTGTGGTATTGTCACTCCCACTTTGCAAGCAAGGGCACCTGGGGTCTGAGCGGTCACAAGACTTGCCGAAGGTCACACGGATGGGAACCCAGATGCACAGCCTGGTCTGTTAGACTCCCAAACTTCCATTCTTTCCACCGTGCAAGGCTGCCTCTCAGGTCTTCTTAAAGAAGGCTCCACTTGGTGATGTACTTTCTACAGACCGAGCCCAGAGCCCAATCCCAGGCCCCCAGGGTACTCCCTGGCTCCTTCCTGCAATCAGTTTCAGACCTACTGGGAACACGCTGGCATTGCAAAACAGAGAAGAGCCCAGGATTTCGGTGGAATTGGCTCCTGATGCGAGCAGCTTTTCCCTTAGTGAGCACATTTTCCTTCTGGTGCCCCCCAACACACATCAGAGCCCAGGCCCACTTCTGTTCAGGGTCTACTGACAAAGCAGGCCCTGCCCTAAGTTCAGGAAATGGGGCATCCCTGGGCCTCACCCTAAAGACCTGTAAAATGGGTATCACAATAACAATGGGGAACTGCTTTGCATGGGGTTGTGGTGAAGACCCCTGAAACACCACGCTCCCTCCCACCACTGAACCCTTGCCAAATGTTCCTCCTTCTGCCCGGAACGCCCTTCTTGTTCCTTCCAAATCTGCAGAGCTGTTCGTGCTTCAGAGCATCCTGTTCCTTTCCAGTCGGTTCCTGATCTCAGACGATAGTAGCACGTCACCCTCACTAACGCCAATCGTCCCAGCCAGCCCGTGAGCACTTCTTCTCCTGGAACGTAATTGTTTTCATCCACCCAGGAACCTGCTGCCCCAAACATGGGGTCTGGCACACAGTGGGTGCTTAATAAATGTTTGTTGAATGAATGAGAGAATCGCAGTAGAAAGTAGACGTCGGCAGGCTTTTCGCGGAGCCAGCCTGGCTGAGCCGGTGCAGGGGGCTTATATGGGCAGCATTAGGTAACTAGAAGATGCTGCTAGGAGGAGCCTGGGGTGCCAACAAAATGAGAATATTTCATACTGGGCAGGAGGAGAGAAACAGAGGGCACGGAAGTGACCAAGGGATGAATCCGGTTCCTTCCAAACAAGGATATCCCGTGGTTAATATGTCATCCTGACAGGTCCACACCCACTACGGATGACCACATCTAATGAATCACCCAGGGAGCTCAGGGTGGAAGAGGGGCAGGGGTGGGGGAGGTGTTGCCTCCCTAGGACCAAGGAAACTTGGCCTTCAGCGGCCACTGTATGTCATCAGTGGTAATATGGAAACAGCGCATTTGGGATGATGGCAGAAAAAGCCTGGGCCGCTCGCTCACTCCTGGGGAGGCCTGGTGTCCTGCCTGCAGTTCCTCAGGACTTCCTCGACTTCTATTTGCCCCAGCCCAGAAGTCTCACTCTTTCCTATCTCCCTCCTCACCTCTTAACTGCCTTCAAGGTCTTTCCTCTGGACCCCTACCCTAAAACGGAACCTCTGTCTGTTTTGGGCCACGAGAATGCACCTTGGAATGAGACATGTGAGTTCAAGCC